>OMLI01090074.1:0-17723 GCA_900302605.1 Rondeletia loricata | reverse complement strand
TTGGCATCACTTCTCTCCTCACTTCCCCCCCGGACCGAGAACAGCCTTCAGTGGGGGCTGGACTCTCTCTTTGCACATGCTATGGACCAATAAATCTGTGTGTGTGTGTGTGTGTGTGTGTGTGTGTGTGTGTGTGTGTGTGTGTGTGCGTGTGTGCATGTGCACGTGCGTGTATGTGTGAGTGAGTGTGATCATTTACGGCATTGGCCCTGTTTATCATTAATCCCAGGTGAACTGTGGAAAAGTTGTTTTCAACATTCACACACATACACGCAAACACTCACAAACACACACATGCATGCACAAACACACATATGCACGCACACACACACACACACACACACACACACACACATTACCAGTACGTTGGCCTTCAAAGGGCAGTGAAACGCACTTGCAGCTACAGTAAATACTCCTCACATGGTGTTGCCTCATCTCTGAAGACTTCCTCGTAATCACCGACCCCCTCTTGTTTCCGTACGTGTGAACAGATGTTGTTCCTGCCCCCAAGGACCTGCAGTTCTCCGAGGTGACCCAGAACTCGTTCAGAGCCTCGTGGGAGCACGGCGCCCCGGACGTGGCCCTCTACCGCATCGGCTGGACCAAGAAGGGGGAGAGCAACTTCCAATATGTAGGTCGACGAGTTCAGGAGATGGCTGCTTTTTAAAACTTGATTTATCCAGGGAACGTCGACTGAGCAACGCAGGCTCTTTTTCAGCAACGCCCTGCTTCACATTCATATACCTACACACATTCACACCTTCGTTGACCAGCAGCCGAGGCAGGGCTGTAGTCAAGACCACCTTAGTCGAGTTCAAGTCAGTTCCAAGACCAGGTCCGGTCGAGTTCGAGTCAAGACCAGGTCCAAAAGTCAAGACAGAGACCAGAGCAAATCAAGTCCTGTTCAAGACCAAAATAGCCAATAAATTATGTCTTACTAAATGTAAGAATATTGATTAAGGAGTTTCTTAAGGACGAACAGAGATGTAGATCTATCTGTAGGTGCTCTGTACTAAACCCTTCAACATCCAACTAATCAATGCATAGAGGTTTGAGGGCCGTGTGACATGAGACCGAGTGTGTGGAGACCAGACTGAAGCACTACAGCCCTGAGTCCAGGTTAAGACTCTTGCTCGAGGCCCTGAGTCCAGGTTAAGACTCTTGCTCGAGGCCCTGAGTCCAGGTTAAGACTCTTGCTCGAGGCCCTGAGTCCAGGTTAAGACTCTTGCTCGAGGCCCTGAGTCCAGGTTAAGACTCTTGCTCGAGGCCCTGAGTCCAGGTTAAGACTCTTGCTCGAGGCCCTGAGTCCAGGTTAAGACTCTTGCTCGAGGCCCTGAGTCCAGGTTAAGACTCTTGCTCGAGGGCACATCAACAGTAGTTGTTGAGTTAATTTGCTGTAACTTTCCTGCGCTCAGATTTTCTGAACCAGTACATGGATTGGAACCGGCAACCTTCCCGTCACAATAGCTTGCTTTTCTAACGTATAGGCTACTGTCGAGGCGTCTGATAAAGGGTTAAAAAACACATTTAAACCAAGAGAGCATTGTTTATATGCAAAAATGAAACAAAGAGTCTTTTTGTACCAATGCCATTTGAGTTTTTTGAGTTTTGAGGTCAAAGGAAGACCCTGAGGAAGATCTGCTGCGGTTGAAAAAAGTCATGCCATGCTTGGAAAAACCTTTTGTCATTGTGTATTCCAAAACTTAAGTTAAAACATCCACTTCCATTCATGCAACAATAAAGCTCCCATTGTTCCATCCTTGTTATTCCCTGGCTCTCTTAGCTGCTTTTCGTGCCCACTTCTTCATTCCTCCACGGTAGATTTAGTTTAAATCTGAAGGAAAAAAGAAACATTCCACGCCATCAGACTGTTAATTGACCGCCAACTGACGATATCCAATCCAGGCCGAGGTGAAACTTGCTTCATTGAACAGTGACAGTAGAAAGCACGGTGTAGAGAAACCCAACGTGAGCGTCGATCTACAGGATCAAGTCTGTGGACGTTTTTTTCTTGGGTTGCCTACTAATTTTTTTTTTTAAGTACTATCATTTGTTTTAATTTTGTGCTAGCAATCATTTTGTTAGAGTAGGTTTCACGTTTTTCAAGTTTCATTTAAATAAATGTCAGTTTTGCCCTTTATCCCTGACTGCTATAACACAACAGTGATTCAACCTATATCCAGTTCATAAAGCTTTTACACTAACTGTTCTGAACACCCGGTGTCTGGTAGCTCTTTCCTGGGAAAAATCCTCTGCCGCACAGGAAGTGATGCATTTTACGTTTCCGGTTTGTTTGTAATAAACAGAAGAAGAACTGGGTAGTTAGCATGAGCAGCGATAGCCACCATGACTGAACAGACAAAGAAAAGAGCAGAAACTCAAACTTCATCAACAGACAATCCAAGCTCCGCCCACACTGTTTGATTGACAGGTGATCTCTGCAGAAACACCACAGCGATGAGCGCTGAGCAACAAAGATGTCATATGCTATTATTTCCTCTCGCGTTGAATCTCTCTTTGCTGTAACAGTAGCAGAGTAGATGGTGACCTACTTCTTCTTCTCTCTCTCTTTCTCTGTCTGTCTCCAGGCCATCCTGAATAGCGATGAAACCACCCATGTTCTGCAGAACTTGGACCCCGACACCATGTATGATGTCACCGTTACAGCCATCTACCCAGACGAGTCGGAGAGCGAAGACCTGATAGGAAGCCAGCGCACATGTAAGCCAACACCCCCACCCACCCCCACCTCACCCCTGCTCCCAAACCACAGCTGTCATATTTTACACTCACAAGACCTCACAGACTGAAGTAACGCTCTGTTTTCTCAACGTCTCTTTCTAGTGTTAAAGGATCTGGATGGTATGTCATTTGAGCAGGAGAAGGGCATTGTCATTGTAATGTTCATGATTGTGGTTGGAATGGTAACGTGGACGATAAGGACGGTGTTGATGGAAGCACACTTTTTTTTTCTCTTCCCCTTCATAACTGCATGCATGTGCATTTCAGCGCCTCGCCGTGCGTTCACACCGCAAGCAACCCGAGGAATCAGTCGCCGAGCGTCCGTCAGCAGCGGATCACTAAAGATTGGCCTTTCTTCTGTCTTCCCACTGAGCACTAGACGTCATCTCAACGTCTCGTCTCTGCTTCAGCTCTCATAAAGCCCAGGATCTTTCTTGGCTCTGTGTGGCCCAGTATTGGAATACACAGTAAACACATTATTCCATATTTAAACAACGCATAAACAGCTGTAAATATCCAAAATATGCACCAGAGAAGTCCATATGTACAAGATAATCCTTTATTTTTGTCATTTACCCCAGTAGACGTTACTAAACTTTCACTTTTAAACCCTACGTAGCCTCATTTTAGCCTCGACGTCTAGAACCATTTAGACGTCTAGAACCATTTAGACGCCTTTTAAACGGCTAATCAACGTAAAATTGCTCAATGGGTCGGCATCATTGCCGCTACAGCTAGCAATCAGCTTGCTCTTATTGGCTGTCTGACAGTAGGCCATGTGGTTGATGGCGGTGTGAACGCAGATTCAGAAAAGTATGAAAATTAACCAGTAACACATCATCCACCACTGACATGTCATTGTCAACCATTTTGTTTTAATTCCATCGTCAACCATTTTGTTTTAGTCCCATCGTCAACCATTTTGTCTTCATACCATTCCTCATGTCACAGTGCCATTCGCCTCACGATGTAACGTCATTTCTCATGTCGTCCTTCATCAGTTTTCACCCCAGTCATCAGATAAATGTTGTCGCATGTGCTGATTTACTGTACGATCCTTCGCAGTAGGGTTCGGGGTCGGTACGCTTCTAATTCAACCCATTTGCTTCAAAACTGAAATACTGAAAAACCTTTGGCATACGGAACCTATCTAACCTGTTTTCCAGAATTCAAGTTAAAGTGAATTAATTGGATTTCTAGTTGTATTTTAAATGAATTGAATGGAAAGTTACTTGACTCCAGCCCTGCTCTGAAGCGCTTCAGACACTCTCATCCTACCATTGACCCATCCAGCCTCATGACCCATGGGAATGTGGCTGCACCCCGCCATTGCGTTGCCACCAAGAACATCCCCATCACCACCATCATCATCATCATCATCCTCATCATCATCACCATCAGCATCATAGCCAATCAAACACAGAATGTATGGGTCGTATTGTGTCTAACTGGAAGTATCTGTATGCTCCCAGCTCCCCCTAATCCTCCCCGCAACCTGAGGGTGTCCAATGAAACCAGCACCACCCTGACGGCCAAGTGGGATCACCCCTCCACCCCTGTGCAGAACTACAAGATCACGTACCAACCTGTCGCTGGAGGCGAGGCTGTCTCAGTACGTTTATTTATTTATTTACTTGAAGGTTTTTAGATAAAACTACACCGGCCTCATCTAAATCACAAAGTAGTTGTCAGTGCTCCCATTCCTAATTTTAGATTAGTGTCATTAAGTGTCACTACAATGTGTTTAGCCCTTTTGATTCAGCCTTAATGTCAAAATGTTCAGTAGCTTTATTCAGTAGTACATTTTAAGTAATAGTGGACTGACTTTGGAGATTTATAGAATGTTTGTTACAAGTTTTTACACCCAAATTGGCTTCATGTCAGATTGTTTAGTAGATTTTTGTGCTACCAGAACATGAAGCCCTCTCTCCCTTAACCACATGACTGTAAAGATCACCCTGGGTATTGTGTATTTGTCCAACATCAGAAGAACAATATGACTAAATTCCTTTTTAGGGTTAGGGTTATGTATTTTCCTCATATCCATATTGTTCTTGCTCACTGAGCTTTTGTTCTGTGTAGTCGGGGAGTGGTGATGCTTGGTGATGCTGGCTGCGCTGCTGTTTGACTTGGGAACGTCTCGGTCAGTCGATGACAAGTGGAGGGATATCTTAATATTAAAGGCTGCCAAAATCGTTTGCAGTGGATGTTCCCTGTGCACATATATTTAAAACAATCATTTATGAATTGTCGGATTGTGATTTGAAATCATCTCCCTCTTGAGATACACAAAGTGTCCCGAACAAAGAATTCAATAAAACACTTATCAGGGAAAGATAATAACGCTAACAGGAAAGACAAAAGGTGCATTTTCCTCACGCATATTCCTAAGAAAATCATCACTGAATTGGTGGATTGTGATTTGAAATCGCCCCCCATCTTGAGATACACGAGAGATCTCCACAACAAAGAATACATTTTAAAAAATCAGGGAATAACAGTGGCAAAAATCAGATGTTCATGTTTCCCGTGTATTTTCATATAACAAAGCATCCATGTTGGATTGTGATTTGAAATCATCTCCCCATGTTGAGATACACAAAGAACAAAGAACAAAGAATTCAATAAAACACCACCAGTGTCCTGCGTTTGGCTGCCATTGTACATTCCAGTACGATTACTCAACACCAATTAGCGCTGGGAAACAACTTGGAACTACTTTAAGGAAACTGCGGGGTCGTATGAAAAGAATTTCGGCAAGTTTCAAATTTTATTGCGTCCTCTGAGATGTTATGACAGCGTGACAAACAACGTGTCAGGGTTGAATCATGATGTCAGGAGTACTTAATCCATTTCTGATCCCCTCATAACGTAAGATGTATATACCAACACACTTACAGCGTCCCGGGACATCTGGAGTCGTACCGCCGTCTGCAGGCTTGTTATTTTAACATCACTCATCCAGACGGGTATTTGTTTGTGCGAGATGAGCACAGCGGTTCCTAAACAGGTCTGGAGAGTCTAGACAAGTTTGGACAATGAATTAGAACATTTCCAGGTTTTGAAAAGTTTGGGAATTGCACAACAATTATGGAACAATGTTTTTAAAGCCCAGCTACACATTTAACTGTTCATTTTATGTATTGTGTTATTAGTTGTAGAGAGGAATAATGTTCAGCTGTAGGTCAGTATGAGCTTGTTGGCACTCACATATTGATCAGCCATTATCAGCATGAATTATATTGAACACCGACCATAATCTTCAAATTAAATCGTGGAATTTAGGTTTGGGAAAAAGTCTGGAATTTTGAAACAGAGGGAACACTGCAAGTATCCGCGAGTTGAAAGTAATATTAGCTTTAAGGATGTAAGTGTTTGGTGCATAGATAGTTTTGTGACTAATATACTGTGTTACAAAATGGGCAGCACAGTTGCCTAGTGGTTAGAGACCGTCCCGTAACCAAAAGGTCGCAAGTTTGATCCCCACAATAGCTGTCAGAGAGCCATTGAGCAAGACACTGATTCTTTGTTAAGTCGCTCTGGATAAAAGTGTCAGCCAAATGCCTCAAATATAAATATAAATGTAATAATATCCCTTGTAATCTGTCTCTTAGCTTCCACACACACACACTGTTTATGCCCATTTTTACAGTATTATAGCCATTCCAGGATATATTGCGAAATTGTTTACGTAGGATTTCCCAAAGGCGTATTTAGATTCCCTGTCAGAAACGTATTCCTGAATAAATAGAGAGTAGCACTGGGTGAATTATTGGCCACTTTAGAGTTTCCCCTTTGTTTCTGGGAGACTGGAAGGGAGCGAGGATAAGTGATTGCAGATTTGGAGAAATTCAGTTGCTGCCTTAATGTTTTTCTTAACAGATTTTATAGATTTAATGGAGTTTATTTGGTTCCATGAGAACCTTTGTGCACATGTTCCACCTTCATGAATGTTATTTCATAGGTTTAGTTTTTTCTTGTGTTAGTTGTCTATGTAGAGATGAAGAGTTCCGTTCTAAAGTGAGATCTCCACTATTTTAAATCTATTTTATCTACTCTGATAAAATGATAGCTGGCATGAAAGTAAAACTCATTATTAGATATTATCTAGTCTTCAGCTTTCTTCAGCCCTTTACAAAAAAAAATGTTATAAAAAGATGTTAAAGGGTGTAATCTGTGGTTTTTAAATGTTGTTTGTTCTTACTCAAACTAAATGACCCCACATTTGAAGACACTGATACCTACTATTATATATATTTTTTCTTTTATGCATGTTTCCATGTGTTTCGCACTGTTACGATCATTCATTGCTAAAGTCGTGTTAGGACGGCTGTGACAGTTTGGATCTCCTCTTGTCCCGACTGCACAGTTGGTGCACTGTGGGGCTTTCAGGGCCTCACAGCCTCCCCGCTGAAACCACGTTCATGCGTCGGCCCCCGTGTCACTTGGCTTGCTCTGAAGAGATAGCGCGCTCTTGTCTTTGCCGATACAAAGAGGTCTGGACTGTAACTGTTGACGTCTTCCCTCTGAACAGACGCAGGTTGGAGGAAAGAAGAACAGCGTTATCCTTCAGAAGCTGACGCCCGACACTCCTTACTCCATCTCTGTGGCGGCTGTGTATCCCGGCTCTGTCAGCAAAGACATCTCTGGCCAAGGAAAGACCAGTAAGTATCCGCCATTTGCTGCTGTCTATAACACAACAGTGATCCAACCTATATCCAGACAAAATTTACCAGCATCTGGTTTGATTTTCTCACCTTTGTCTCAGTCAGGGTCTACAACAGGAATAACATGTAGGAATGACTGATGTTACTCTTAATATATGACAAAAATGCAAAAGTCGTAAAGAAATTGTAAAGACATAACATTTTATAACAAGCCTATCAATAAAATTTTAAGATTAAACTAATTTTGAAGAATGAACCACCACCATAAGTAGTCACTTCATACAAATTAAAGTATTTATGCAAGACACACACATCCCACCCTGCAATACCTCGGCATAACCAGCAGGTAATGATCATACGTCAAATACCTTCGACCGTTTCCACGTGTAGTTCAGGTTTTATAAATAACTACTTTGTTGTGATGTTATGCCACCAGGTAAGATAAAATATGATCATAATACCTTTCAGTAAAGGAGGCCTCCGATGAAAACCCGCGTGGACGGAAAGGTGGAGGTCCTTCTCCTCGATAACTAGCTGTTTCATCTATATTTGCTGTTCCCTCAGCGCCTCTGGGTGGAGTGAAGAACCTGCAGGTGGTGAACCCCACCATGAGCACCCTGAACGTGCGCTGGGAGCCCGCCGAGGGGAAAGTGAAGGAGTACAAAGTGCTGTATGTGCCCGCTGCAGGAGGAGCTGAGAGCATGGTAGGACTGGTAGGAGAACCGTTAGCTTACTGTTGGCTGACACTGTACAGGAGTTAGCATGCACTGCAGGCCGTTGTCAAATTATTCACTTGTGTGTTTGAACATGTCTATCTTTTCTTTTTACCTTTATTTATCCAGGGAATTATTTTGCTGTGCCCGTACCATCTTGCTTTAGTTTAGTTTAGTTTAGTTTTATTGGGTTGAAACCACACAGTGTACATACAAAACATACACATGGATAAAAACAACCGAGGATAAAACACAATAAAGTCCAAGACTTATTTCCATTGTGGTCCTCTTAACATTCATACAGTTCAAGTCACAATGAAACGGCATTTTGGGAGCATCTTGCTTCCTCAATGTGATGTATTTCCTGTTGAAACAGGATGTTGGGGCGGGACATAACGCGGGGAGGGATCATTCAAATGTGTCAACCAATGGGAGATCAGTTAGGGAGAGAAAGGCAGTTTTATTGGATTTATTGGAGGGGCGGGATTGTTCACAAATCTGTGATGATTTTATTGGTTGGATTTTTTATTTACACCTCCTGGTACAGCATGAGGTCACCACTAAAGGTTTTCAGTTTTCCAGGAAGTAAAAGTAATGAGATTTTGTATATAAAAATACAAGAAAATAACATTTTTGTTATTGTTTTGGCATAAATTGTCAAGTAGGTGTATGGTATGATAGTTGGAAAGTGTGACTCAAAGTACAAGCCTGTTCCTGTAACTGTTAGACTACCCTCGCCACCCAAATGCCCAATATACGTTTTTGATAGATATTGCTAGTTGCATGTTTGTTTCTCTGCTCATGGCGTTTGGAAGCAGTCAGTATGTCATTTGTTGTAATTCTCAGGAACAAGTGAAGGGAACCGCTACCAGCACTGTGCTGCGAGGCCTGCAGCCTGACACCGTCTACACCGTCTCACTGCTGCCTGTTTACGCAGAGGGAGACGGCAAGAAGATGTCTGAGAATGGAAAGACAAGTAAGACTGGCTTAATAACAGAGGTGGAAAGAGTATTAAATACCATACTCAAGTAGAAGTTAGCCGCAACATGTAATGGGGCTGCAATCTAACTTATTCACCTAAACTTGTCAGGGAGCTGCCCATATGTAAAAAAAAACAAAAAAAACAAAAAAAAAAAAACTAAGTGTCATAGCATCAATATAACATTTTCAAGCAATTTTGAAATATTGTAACGGAGACTATATTTTTCCTATGGTGCACCACAAGACGTTTTGCTACTAGCAAAGCAGTGAGCAAGGAGAACTATTAACCAAACGATTCTGCCAGCAATAGTTTTGACCTGTGCAGAAGTGCAAAAGAGTCTATAGAGTATACTGTATAAATGACCTGTCCTCTTTTTTAGGGCCATTGGGAGGAGTCAAGAACCTGAAGGTGACTGATCCCACCATGACCTCTCTCACTGTGAACTGGGACCCAGCTGACGGAGCTGTTCGCCAGTACAAGGTCTTCTTTGTGCCTGTCGCCGGCGGCCCAGAGGAGATGGTGAGACTCTTTTAGACCTGTCTTACCTCTCAGGGCAATTGTAGGACAGGCTTCAGATTAGGACGTTCGTTCGGGAGGCAGCCTAGTAGTGAAAAGGTTTGTGGTTTGATCCCCTGTACACACAATACTGAGCAGTATGGAGGCTTTGCAGTTCACAAAGATCCAATAGCCCTAGTCTCTGAAAAATACTGAGTTGTAGCTTGAGAAGAGTCAGCTCAGTTAATCTGAACAAACTGTTTTTTGGCTTCGTTTGCTAGCTAGCTAGCCAGCAGGGACATTTTGCAAAGCAACTGATGTTAATGTTACCATGCAACTATTAGCCACTACTAGCACTAATGTTAGCTTCTACTAGATATGTTAGCTAATGTGCAAATCAGATGTGTTTACAACAAGACAGTGATGGTTAGCTGACCAGATACTACGGTTAGCTAGCTAACAAGCTGACATGATCTAAATACAAAATGGATCATTTGTATCAGTGATGACATGATCAGTTCCCAGTCAAAAACAGCACAGAAATTAACCATCAACCGTTTAGAGTTTAGAAACACAATCAGCTGTTCACATCCACTTTTGCCCAAGAGGTGAGGACCTCCAATATGGCTGCCAAGAAGGTTCATTACGTCACCTGAAAGCCCTCTTTAAGTACTAAGTACTAAGTACTATTGTTATTGTAAAAAACGAAACATTACCTAACTATACTGTGATACAATGCAACAGGTAGTAGCTTGCTACATGTCCTTGTGGTTGTATTTGTCCTTGTAAAAAACCACGCCATACATATAGATAGAATAGAATTGAAGAAAGATCTAACATCAAGTCAATTATGAGACCTTATTGCATCTAAACAACACATTTTTGAACCTTTGTAAACAGGAACAAGTTCCTGCAGGCACCACCTCCATCATACTGAGGAACTTGAAGCCTGACACGCCGTACACAGTTTCGGTGTTACCGGTGTACCCTGCCAGGGAGGGCAGACGCCAGTCAGACGATGGAAAGACATGTAAGTTACAATGGAGTTGGAATTTGTATATATAAATATTCGAAGGCAACACAGTCTCACAAAGTTTCGTGAAATGAACACAAACTCTGAAACGCAGATTACGTGTTGTGGACACGAATACACAAATTAGCTAACAGTTAAGTTTAGGCAACTAAACAAGTTGGTTAAGGTTAGGGTAAGGTTTGGATCATGGTTAAGTAAGAAAAACTTCAGTTGAGACTCAGAATTGAACCCAGGTCGTCGGAGTTGAAGGTAAATGTCTCCGCCCATCCGCCCCCCGACCTCCACACCTGTTCTTCCTACTTTTCACCGCGCTATTTCAACATCAAACTACTTCCTGTTTCTAGTCGTGTCTCCTCCATGCAGTCGTGTCTTGGTGGGAAAAACTTATTTCTCTCACTGCATGTTGGTGCTAATTTCATGAAATTTCGTGAGACCAGGCGGAATATTTGATACATTTATCGTCCGAGTGCAGTGGCTCTGAACTTTACCATTGGTTGCTTACAATGTTGGAGATCTAGAAATTGAAGCTTATTCTGCTGTTGCGCTTTAGGGTTAGGGTTAGGCTGAACCGATAAAAAATGTAATGTAAAATGTATTTGAAATTGAGCAAGATTAAGACACCTTGCACCCTACGGTTTAAACATCCAAATCACGACAATTATTTCCCCACTCCTAGTGCCTTTGGGTGGAGTGGCCAACATGAAGGTGACCGACCCGACCATAACAACTCTCACAGTTAGCTGGAATCCGGCTGACGGCAACGTTCAGGGCTACAAAGTGATCTACGTCCCGACCGCCGGAGGACTGGAGATTGTGGTAAGGCTCTCGCTCTCTTTGTCATTTTATTTTGTTTCGTTTCCTTTCGTTTAGATTAAACTTTCATGATCTCTGTGGGGAAACTGGGTCATTTACAGTAGCAAAGAAAATGATTAAGATAAGAATAGAGCAAATAGAACCTACTGAAGTTAATACAACAAGTAATTCCAACAAAATGAACATAGTGAAGATAATGCAACAAGTAGAACAGTTTAGTTTAGGGTTCGACCGATATATCGCTTGCCAATACCGATTTTGGCCTTTCAGTAAAAGTCGGATATCGGCCAATCAGTGTTGCCCACCGCCGTTTTTACTCAACCAGCTTCAGGGGTGTCAGTCTGTAAAACCTGCAGTGAAACCTGCCCCACCCTGCCTTAAGGAGCTGCTACTCCACCTAAGACATTCTTTAGTCTGGTTTCAATGGAGAGTTTTAGTGTCCCATGATGGTCTAAATGTTTCAGAGGCTTTTCCACCCTGACAAGAAGAACAATTCTGGGGAAAACCCTGAATCCTGGTAATGTTTTGAGAATGTTTTTGCATGAAAATGGTCAAACTTAAATATACAGAATATCGGCACAAAATATCGTCTGCCAGCAGCTCAAATACAACAATATGTTTCAACATCAGCGTTCTAAAACCCATATCAGTCTAACCCAGGTTTAGTTTAGTGTTGTAAAAAATTATAAAACCCCAAAAGAAGAGGAAAGCGTTCACAGGTTGTGTAGGAGAGAGGTAATGAAAAAAACGATGTGGCTCATAAAACATCTTACCTCAACAGAAACAAAGGAACAAATGAACAAAACCCTCAACAGGGATTTAGTGATGTCACGCTCGCTGACAGGATAATCCCCCCGACAACGTCGTTGCATGCCATCTTTGTGGGGGTTGTGTTTATTGAGCGCAGCGTGTGGAGAATAAGTATATGTAAATCCTCGCTAAGGGTATGCCGTCAGCGGCGCAGGGGAGATGCGGTTCGGGCTGGTTGGAAGCTAACGCTGTGTGAAGAGCCGTGTAATAACAACTCTTAACGCGGCTGGCTGTCGATTTGGCTGCTCTCGTTTGCTTATGTCTGTTTAGAAATGGCTCATTATTCGCCGTGGCCGATGCCATGACTTTTTTACCCCCAATCAGACATTCTGTCAAAGTACATTTTCCAGATGATTAACTAGGGGACCAGAAGGGGTTTGAATTCTTGTAGTTGTATATGTTGCTCCCTTCAATTAGGAAGGAACAATGTATGAATATTGGAATAATTGGAATAATTACAACTACAGTTCAGCTCACTTCCAAGTTAAACAAAATCTGTAGAATCTCAGAGTTGTACCGAGATTCAGCTACACACAGGGAACTAGTACAGGAAGCCTTCATAACAAAACTGACATGTTTAAGGCTGTTATAGCTTTCATCAGGTTTCCAAATTTTTTAAGTACAGAAACAACTCAGCCACAATGACTTGTGGAGTTTGAATTAGGGTTATACTGATATATCAGGTCGATATTGGCCTTTTATTATGAATAAAAGGATATCAGCCAGTCAGTGTCATCCACCTCCGATATGATGGAGGTTCCTCTCTGACCACAGCTACAGAAAAAACAGCCTGGAAAACCTGACAGGCTCAAAATATTGGGAGCTTCAATGCAAAAAATATCTGTATCGGCCTTGAGAAACTCATATTGGTTGAGCCCTAATTTGACTATTAGTCAATGCTCTGCTATGTAGTTTTTGTGATCCCCGAGGGGAACATTTGTCTTTGGGTGATGGGTGATCGAACCTGCGACCTTCCCGTTACAGAAGACTCTCTCTAACCGCTACGCCAACCCCCATATATCAAAATAATGTGTATTCACACCATGTGTCTTTTGTAGGAGCAAGTGTCAGAGAGCACAACTAAAACCGTCCTGGACAAGCTGCTGCCGGACACCAGCTACACCGTCACCGTGGTCCCGGTCTACGCAGAGGGAGACGGACCCAGCCTGTCCGACAAGGGAAAGACAAGTGAGTAAGAAAGAAAGAAAGAGAATGAGTGAGTGAGTGAAATGAACAAACAAACGAACAAATGAACAAAAACAGAAAACAACCTCTCTCTCATATGTTCGTTCTATGGTCACAGGAAGATTTTCCTTACTGACCCTTTGACCTCCTTGACTGTTGGTTGCTTGTAATGTAGATGATGTAGGAACTGAAGCTGATTCTACTGTTGAACTCACTGTAAGTCTCTCTGGATAAGAACATCAGCGAAATGCCTCCAATGTAAAATAAAAACATCAACAACATGTTCAGAATAGAATGAACTTTTTTTATTGCCTTGAAAAGATCCTACTGTCATGTGACGTGCATCAGTCCGCTGCTACTTACTGTACTATGAAGTAGTATATTAAGAATTTATATGAATATATATATATAACATATGAGCCACCAAAGAATAACTCTAATTATCTCTCAATAATTAGTGAATGGAAGTGTAACAATAAATCCTCATTAGTACTATTGTTATTGTATGAGAAAGCAAACTGAATTTATACTACAGGCTTGTAAATTAGTATAATTAGCTTTAGATATTTCCTTCCTGTAGTTATTTTGTTGTACTTCTGTACTCAATCATGTTTTTTATTTATTATTGATCTCAACAAAAGAGGGGAAAAGCGATATCAACTTGAAAAGGTGTTTTCCAAATAAAAAGGAAGGAATACTGACTTTTTTGGTTTTAATCTCCACTATATTCCTGATTATTAGTATATTATATTATATTTTCAGGGAGCAATTTGAACGGGAGAAAAAGTGAATAGCTTCCCCAATAGTCTCAATAGTCTTCATGAAAAATAGGCTGGAAAACAACCATTTTCATGGCCTCCATCCCCTCATGTCAAATCGGAACAAATTGCCCCCCGGACTCCAGTAATCTCTGGGTAGACAGCAGCTGTGTGGCGCTCAGATCCAAGCAGTGAAGAAGACTTCCTGTTCCGTGTCTTTGCTCTCAGAGCCGCTGGGCTTCGTGGGGAACCTGCAGGTTATCGATCCCACCACCAGCACCCTGAACGTACGCTGGGAGCCCGCTGAGGGAAACGTACGCGAATACATCGTGGTCTGGATCCCCGCTGCAGGAGGAGACCAGGATGTGGTAAGACTGTCTCGCCGTCAAAAACAAATCTCCATATTAACAAGTCATTCAATCTGGTTTTGTTTGTTTTTGTGTTAAAATCTAAGTTTTCTGAAAATAAGTGGAAAAATATGCCAATGGTGTGGGAAAATGTTCTCAATATATTATTAAATAGATCAAAATGACCCGTTAAGACAGAATTATTACACAGTGTGGCTGTGTATTATATTTGACTTACACAACCTTTATTTAACCAGACAAGTTGACCTGTTATTGGCCGATGGGTTTGGAGCACGCTAAACTCTGACATCTTTCAGTCTGAGAGTATTTCTGTGTGCGCCAAACCCGCTTTTCACGGATATTGCTTTTCCCAGCATTCGCCAGAAGCTTAGAGCGCAGGCCGGGCTGATGTTGTTTCTTCTTTCTGCGACCAGGACCAGGTGTCTGGAACCACCACCTCCACCGTTCTGAAGAACCTGGAGCCAAACACAGAGTACACCGTCACCGTGGTGCCCGTCTACCACGAGATGGAGGGCAGGCCCCAGTCCAAGAATGGAAAGACAAGTGAGTTTGTTGACTGACCAAATCCCAATTTTCCTATATGGCAAACGCTGCCCATCTGGCCCCTATGTCACAGCACTGTTAATGCTGCACTACGCAATATTTATATGTAAAAATGCTTATCAGCCTAAATCACAAATTGAAGCTGCAATAGAGAAGAACGTCCCAACCCCACTAATTGAGACGCCGTAGATTTGCCCTGTTTGATCAAATTAAATTCTGGTGTTGGGTAGGGTCACTTCTCCGCCCACAGGAAGTGATGAATCCAAACTTAACAGTGAAATCCAAACTGTCTCCTAAACAGCAGTGAGCAGCGCTCCGTCCAGAGAAAGCTGGACTCACCAACGTTAGATCTTTCTCCTCTCTCGTCTCTTTGGTCTCTTTGATATAAAGCGTCACAGACCGGCCGGGTTGGTAAACATGAGCGTGCTGAGTGCAGTTTACTGACGTCACCTTATAGGATTTCTGGGTATTGAGGCTAAAAATTTTCATCTCGCTGCCATTTGCGAAGTTGGCTAGTGCAGCCTTAAATGCAGTATATATGTAATATGTTATCTCTAAAGCATTTCAACTGCAAATTAGATGGTAATGAGTCTTTGAAAACATATGACATGCATGCTTTTAACTTTTAACACCTTTCAACGTCATACACACAGGGAAACATTAAACATTGAGACCCATCGCATCTCTTCCTCTTCCTTAGATCCTATGGGCGGAGTTAAGAACTTAAAGGTCATCGACCCGACCGCCAGCACCCTGAAGGTGCGCTGGGACCCTGCAGTGGGCGACGTCCGCAACTACAAGGTCTCCTACACACCTGTACCAGGAGGGCAGGAACTAACGGTAGGACTTCTAACAGACTCTTAACAGTTTCTCTACCGTGTAAGTGTACCATACTGTTTTCCATTTTTCTCTATTGAGTGTGCTGGTACAATAAGGCACCCCAAACATGTTAGGTACTGGTCCACTTTCAAAGGGTGCTGGGTGGGTTATGTACTGGTTCCTACATGCTGTCAGCAAACTTCGAAAGTGGACCAGCACCCTTTGAAAGTGGGCGAGTACCAAAGGGTGCTGGTAGGGTTATATACTGGTTCCTAGATGCTGCTCTCCTACTGTACGCAAACAGTGGCACACCTTTTCATCATTCCAATGGAAAACCAAAGGGTGCTGATAATAGAGAGTGAAGGGTGAGTGGTATTTGCCCTATGTATCAGGTTTTCCATTGGAATGTAAGCATGTTTGCTTCTACCAGCACCCCTTGGTAGGGCCAGTAGCAAACAGTGTTAACTCTCTTCCAAGGAAAGTTGCTATTGGCTGCTCAAAAAGTCACTAGAAGTCACTAAAAGATGTCATACGCTAATTTGCATATTAATATATTTGTTCCAGATGAGCAAGTAGTGCAAATTGGCATCAGCCATACAGATTTGTCTGCAAATGCTTTGGGAGTCGACACATCAACGTTGTTCCCCACGGTCGGAAAACGTAGCGAGATTTGTCGCTAGTCGCTTTTGAGAAATAAAGTCACCCGGGCGTCTGAAAAGTCGGAAAACGTAGCGACAAAGTCACCAAGGTGGCCACAGTGGTAGCAGATATGTTCGGTCAACTTAACGTCAAACATCTAGCGTTCCCGTAGCGAACCCTAACTGTGCACAAATCATAAAGGAAAGACATACTGCGCTGTGTCAGTATGGCTACGGCTCAGTTCACTTATGCAGTGGGAAAAAAACACATTAATTGACTGGATTCACTCTGTCCGACTTACTCATACTCACCATAATCAGATCAAGTTGTCGTAGTGCTGACGGAGTCCTCAATATTTTGCTGAACAGGAGCAGGTCTCAGGAGGAACCACCAGCACCGTGCTGAGGAACCTGAATCCTGACACCGTCTACAATGTGTCAGTTGTTCCCATCTACCCAGATGTGGTTGGCATACGGCAGTCTGAGAAGGGAAAGACAAGTGAGTGAATCACCGTCCCGGCTCACGAGGTGGCTCATGTGGGCATTTACATTCGAGGCATTCAGCCGGAGCTCTTATCCAGATGGACTTACAATGAGTGCAACAGTAGAACAAGCTCAGATTCCTAGAAGCATGGGTGTATTGTTCTAGAAGTAGTCAAATAATCACATTTGAAAATACCCTTTATGCTTTGTGTTAGTTTATCAGTGTGCCAGATGGGTGGAGGCTGCCAGATAGGACAATACAACAAGTGCCAGACAGTACAATACAGGAAAGTATTTGAGAGTCAACACAGTACATTTTTCTGTGATTGACAACTTCCCTGACTCTGATCCATCTGAACTCTCCTAAGGTGGTAAGCCCCACCCATCTGCTGCACCCTGCAGCATAAAACGCTATGGATTATTTTTAACAGTTCCTTAACTGTCCAAACAAATGCTAAGGATTATTTGCAACAGTTATTTGACCATTGTTTTAATACATATTTTTTTGCCAAATAGAAGAACATAATGAATGCCAGAAAGTTTAGACAGTCAACTTCCCTGACCTTTGAGACATCTGGACTGTCCTGGTGTGGTAAACCCCACCCATCTGGCGCACCCTGCGGGGTATTAAAACAAACAGCAAGGATTATTTGCAGCAGTCGTTTGACCCAGGC
>OMLI01090071.1:0-13849 GCA_900302605.1 Rondeletia loricata | reverse complement strand
ATTTCGCCTTTTTCCTCAGACTGATTCCTGTGTATGAGCTGCTGCTTTATTCAGTAAAGATATTGCATTTTTGGACCTTTACCTCGTGTCCTGTGTGTTGTTCTCTGCACTTTAGTCTCTACCTTACCAGTGTTGTCACAGTTAAGTCTTTCTGTTATTTTGATCTCCTTTTATTAGGCTACCATATGTTGTATCTGATATGATGAACGCTTTTAGCAGTTGAACGGCATTTTTAGTAGCAATTTTAATTACCTGGTTTGTCGGGTCCATAAAATACCCGACCCGTCTCGGATCTCGGGTCTCTCTCCTCTCGGACATGCCCCGGGTAGGGTCTGTAATATCTCGGACAAAAACGGGTCGGTATACATATATTTTAAAAAATTATCGGGTCCAATCGGATCTCGGAACAAATTTCCCGGGTCCATTAGGGTTCGGGTCCGTCATTTTGGACCCGTGAAGACCTCTACTTCCAACAGTCTTTTTAGGTAGTCCAGCAAAGAGGGCATTACAGTAATCTAATCTGTTGGAGACAAATGCGTGGACCAGTTTTTCTGCGTTAGACTGAGAGAGGAAGCTTCTTATCCAGATTCTTGACCTGCTCACTGGATTTCAGAGACGGTGATGCCAAGTACGAATGGATCTCCTGCCTCTGACCCTTGGCACCTACTACAAGGATTTCAGTCTTGTCTTTGTTTAGTTGTAGAACGTTTTGTGACATCCAAAGGTTGATGTCATCAATGCAGTTAACAAGAGTGGCAGAAATCCATCAGAAAGTTGACAGTCACAGCAGTAGTGAGTTGATGACTCACTAGCATCTGTGCTCTGGTGAGATTTGCATTTTGAGTGCAACTGTGCAAGACCTCCCCAGAGGAAAGCAATATAATAAATACGATATTTTCCTGTCATTTACTTCTCCTAGACACAGATGAGTTTCATTTAAAATCAGTGTGAGATTTTGATAATTTTCTCATACTTCTGAAACTCTGCTCCCGAGAAACAAGCCTTGGATTGTGTCACTCTGGTACATCATGCTTCTCACTTAGCTCTTTCATTTTGTTTCTCACATGTCTTAATATGCACTCATTCTCTTCTAAGTCTCTAATGGGTCAGCAAGGAGAAACATCTCAGAAATCTGTGAGTGTAGCCATCTACAAATGAGACATCATGCTTTTCTTATTTGTCTCGAGCAGTTCTTACAATGAATGCTGATGTATATTCTCATGTGCAACTCTTTATTGCTCTTTTTTAGGAAAAATAATTCAGATATTGATCCTAAATTAATACAATATTAAGCTATGTTATATTTCTTCAGAGACAAAGAAAAGGCGATGTTAAGCAACAGACCTTTCCTATGGGTCTACATCTCAACTTTCAAAGTAAATGGAGAGTATTGGAAAAAAAATGCAAAACAGAAACCCCATTGCTTCCTGTCACAAAGAGGATGCTGCTACTTGTCCCTCCTCCCCCTCCCTGCATGTGTTTTGAAGAGCCAGAAGAAGGATAAGAGCCAATAACAGCCAATATGCATTCAGAGCAGTTAAGCTAATGTGAAATTGAAACAGTTAGAATAGTGGAACTGGAATAAAGTTGTGCATTACTTGGAAAGTAAAACATGTGCAGTGTTTGTGAGTGACTTGTGTGCAGGATTGTGAGTAAGGCCTGGGTCAAAAACGACTCACAAATCAATCTTTGTATTTTAATCTGTGTGAAGTACATGATGGGTGGGATTTACTGCACCAGGACAATTAAGATTGTGTCAGGTAAGTTGTCAATCACACGAAAATATACTAAATTGACTTTCAAATACTTTCCTGTTATTGTCAAAAACTTTGTAGCACTAAACATTCAATGGTAGGGGAAACTCTGGGGTACATCACTACCTTCAAATGAAGAATTAATGTACAAAAAATATTACAAACAAGAAAATCTAATTTCAGTGCAGGTTTTCCAGACTGTTTTTAGCTGTGGTCAGGGTGGAACCTCCATCATATCGGAGGTGGTCAATGTCCGATATGCAATATTTAATAAAAGGCCAATATCGGCCCCACACAGTCAGTCTGCCCCTCCTACACAGGGTAGAAATACATGCTGGGCTGATGACTCATGTATTTCATGGCCCTCATAGACTATGTGGTTGGAATTAACTCATTTAACATCAACTGAAATATTTTAGAAAGTGTTTACATATATTACAGTAAGTAAATACTTAATATCAAATTAAATAAAAAAGACGATGTAACTGTAATTTATCTGATAATGTGCCTCTACCACAGTGGCCTTCCACCTTCCCAAAGAATAGCACATGTAGACCTATTTTAGAATATATATCATATATATATATCTCATATCATCAGTATGCATTCCAGAGACCTATGAGGTGATGATACTACACAACTGATTTGGTGAGTGGTGATAAAGAGAGGATGCAATTAATGTTATACAGTTATAGGGAAAGTGTTTATGTCTGCTGATGCAGGGCTCTTAATGACATTATCCATTGACTGCTGCCAGCAGTGTACACATGCTCATGGAGACTAAAACCAACTGGAGAGAGGAGAGGCCATAGATTTCTGTCCCTTCCTCTGCTGTCCTCCCACTGCTGCGGGGCTGAGCGATGGCTCTCAGTGACTTGTGTGACGGTGAAGTTACCGCCATGATTGATGGCGCCCCGGAGGAATCAACAGCATGCATGCCTCAGGCGGGGAGAATGCCTACATATTTCAGAGCCATTAACTGACCACAGTTACCATACTCAGGGCGATGTTTCTCAATTTGACCTGCCTCTTCATATCAGGGGGTATATGTGAAAAATTAAAGAGTCAGATATGGAGAACGGAAAGGTACGTGCACACTGTTTCTGCTCTCCGTTTGAAAGCATCGGGGCAGAGCGGGAGAGTTGCCACTCTGTTTCTGAGGTCAAAGGAGATTTGTTAACAGCATCTGTTAGATCTCTTCTATCCCTTCTAAGTGATAGTGTTTACAAGCAGGCTAGATGATTTATGACCTTGCCTCCCACAGCCGTGTAGCTCTCACCATTTCTGAGATACCACATGTAAAGCAAAGTCAATTAAATGATTGGGTGACACGGTGTGTTATCGGAGGTGGCAACAGCACAAATGGAAGCACTACCTTGGGTCAGTCATTTGACCTTTAATTATCTTTCTTCAAAACTGGATTAGATAAAGCTCTACACCCAATGGAAACATGCTGTTATCTACCCTTTCAATTACTCCGGTACGTTGATGAAGGGGAGGAGAGATTTACCTCTGAAAGGGAAAAACGGTTTGCAACTCTTTGTTATTGAAATTACGAATCCTGTAATTTTAAATGCAGAGTATGTTCCAAAAGGCAGCATGCATGTTTTGTCTCCAACTGATAACTGATGTTTCCTGTATCCCATAATGTTATCATTGTCATTTGACCCTAGTTTTCTAGTCTGGATAGCCAGTTGCAAAGGAATGGTGGTGTTTTTTATTTTTCTGATGCATTTATAATGTTTATTATTAATCTAAACTATTTATTTACTTATTTATTAATTCATGTATCTATGAGGGAGAGAGATGAGTTGGAGGACACATGCATTTAAAGCCACAATCTAACCTTTTGACTAGAATGTCACATTCTTCTCCACAGCACAGACGGTGAATGACCAAACACTTGATGCTGTCTGGTGATGTACTGTATATGATGTGGCATCTTCCCTAGAAAATGATGTGATAGTCTCTTTAGCAAAGTGCATAGCAAAGATTTATTTTATTATTTGACACGCAGTACAGCGGCAAAAAATAAAACAACTTTTCCTTTTTTAAAACAACTAATTGGATTTCATCAGACAAGGCTCTCAATGATTCAGTGTTTTTGAGGAAAACCATCCACCTGTGCACAGACACTGACTTCCATTTAGATCTGACAGCAAAAGGAAGCCCCGAGAGCCACGATACTGAAATTAATCACAGCATTTTTTGGAAACCAATGGCTCCGTAAACAAAATTAACAAAGCAGATGAGAGGGCTTATCAGGGCATGTCCCATTGACTCCAAGGCGTTATTGTCACAATAGACACGTACAGAGCAGAATATTCCCTCCCTGGCATCCTATGTCTGTCTGAGGCCCAAGCATCTGGGGCTCTATTAATTAACTTGGCATTGGTAACGTTTGGTTTTTGTTCAGCACAGAGTGCACTGGTATGTTTTAGGACTGTTCAATTCGAGCTAGGGAACATGGGAATGCTTGCACCAGATTCAGGGAGAATTACAGCCTGCCCAAACCACGAGGGAACAAGCCTCTTCTGGAAGCTCTCTGTAATTTAACATGGCTGTCAATCACCGTTTTCTAAAGGGCCCCTAAATCCCTTGTCTGTTGTGGGGATAAAACAACAATGCCAGTGATTGGCAACAACTCTGTTTCTCCAAAACCCAGAAAAAACAGATGTCCAACACTCAAACTGATGGGCAAAGTTTGCCTTTAACATTGAATTGTAGACAAATCAATGTGGATCAGTGTCCCCAAACAGCACATATCTACCTGTGGAAAAGAAACGTTCCAAATACGCTTCCCAAGCAGGGGGTTATATTATGGAGCTGACCCACAATTTGGACTCAATTTAGTTCACCGGTGTCACATGAAAAACCTGTATCTGCTAGAATTGAACTTTTCTTGGTTTCAGGTTGAGTATCATGTAGTTTTGAACGATACTTGCTTCATGAAACCTTAACTTTAAATTATGTTAAAAACTAAACAAAATAAAACAGAAATATTGGGTACCACTTTTTTCAATGGCAGCAATGTTGTCTCTTACTTGCACAAGTTAGCACAACTGTAATATTTCCAGTGCTGCTCAGTGACCGTGACCACAGAGTCTGATTGGTCAGTGGTAAAACATGTCATTATTATTCAAGTGGTCTGAGATTGCTCTGAGGGCCCTCATGTTACCCATCACCCTCATTAAGAAAACATTCACTAAATCAACATTTAACAGACATAAATGTCATGGTTATTTATTTGAAGTCCTTTATTAGTTTTAATTAGTGGTCATTATTCATGGGTACTGACAATCAGTAACATTCATGGACAGTGGCACTTCCACTGCTGAGTGTGTGGTGCTCTGTCACAACTACAGTTTTTGTAATGGCTTACAATCATGGTTCCTTTTTCTATTATTACTGTGCAATAACACAGAAACAAAATCGAACAAAATTGGACTCAGCTGTTCTGTTGCTATCAATAGGCCTATTATTCACTTTCCCCTGATTAATATTTACTGTTACACTGGCTCTGTTACAGCTGCTCTGGATAAGAGCATCAGCTAAATGCCTGAAAGTTAAATGATGAGAAATCAAACGTTTCGACTTAGTCCATTTATAATCACTTGGGAAGAATTATATAAATTTCAATTAAATGAAATGACGAACAACACAAAATTCAGACATAATCAGTTTGTAAGAATGCAAAAATTCCAACAAATATTGGACACAATGACTCCCATGCCATTTAGATGTCCAAATAACTGCTAAAAAAACTGTTGAGTCCATTTCATTTATCACCAAGTCCCTCAGACTGATTTTTCATTTGCATTATCTAAACGTTTTTCCATGTCTTTTTTAAGTGATGACCTGAACTAGCCAGCTCTCCAGTGGATCATAGGATGACAACCAACCTAGAGAGATTTACCTCTGAAAGGAAAAAAGGGTTTGCAGCTCTTTGTTATTTACAGACGAGTCATGTTATTTTAAATGCAGTAAGTCTAGAACTGATAACTGATGTTTCCTGTATCCCATAATGTTATCATTGTCATTTGACCCTTCAAGCTTTGCCTCAGCTGCTTTAAATCTATAAGGATTCATATAATAAAAGCTGAGGCATTACAAGAGGTTACAAGTAGTTTTGTAGTCTGGATAGCCAGTTGCAAAGAAATGGTGGTCTTTTTATTTTTCAGATACATATATAATGTTTATTATTTATCAAAACTATTTATTTATTTACTTATTCATTCATGTATCTATGAGGGAGAGAGATGAGTAGGAGGACACATGCATTTAAAGCCACAACCTAACCTTTTGACTGGAATGTCACATTCTTCTCCACAGCACAGACAGTGAATGACCAAACGCTTGATGCTGTCTGGTGATGTACTGTATATGATGTGGCATCTTTCCTAGAACATGATGTGATAGTCTCTTTAGAAAAGTGCATAGCAAAGATTTATTTTATTATTTGACACGCAGTACAGTGTGTTGAGGAAAACCATCTCGGTCCTCTGTGACGTTTATCGTTGATGTTTTAGATAGCTGACATTTGTTCTGCTATCAAACTCCATTGCAACGTGACGTGAAGTCATCTTTGCCTCTACTAGATATGCTACCTGGTGTGCAAATGAGATATATTTACAAGACCATGATAGTTAGCTGACCAGATACTATGGTTAGCTAGTTAACAAGCTGGCATTATCTAAACACAGAACTGATTGGTGTATCAATGGTGAAATGATCAATGTCCAGCCATTGTTGTGAGAACACGTTGCCTAACCTGTTGTGGTCACCTAAAATTTTAGAGTAAGAAAGTCTTTATGTATGGCCGAAAGGTTTTTGGACATGGATTTTTCAGTCTGAAGTTGAAGGTGAATGAGTTGAAAGTGCATTTAATATCAATTGTCACAATATGCTTCACAGAATTGATGAGGACATTTAAGAAGAGGAACGACTAAAACATGTTAATGGTGGGTATGGTCACTGTAGCAGACAGGTTCCTCTGCAAAAGTGGGGCTCGCCATTAGAAGCTTTATATTGCAGAGAAGGAGATTTTCCACCCAGTGTCCACCAAGTGTAAGATAGAATAGCAATGACTTTTGCTCCCTGGTCAAAAATTGCAAATCCACCTGCTGAGCTCTACTCTAATTGAAGAGATTAATTTGGGCAGTCAGATATAAGGGTATTATGCTAATCTATAAAATCATTTATACATTTCTCTGCATAATGTTGGGAAAGAAGGTGCTGGTTTTAGTAATATTTCATAAATGGGAGAAGCAGGTCATGTTCTTAATTTGTGTGTTTTATGAGAGGTCATAGTCCATTGAATAAACTCATAAATTGTATGCATGGTTGTGACCGGACATTGAGACCATAGGGCCTCCCGTGACCCTTTTTAGGTCACAGACAATTTCCTGTCTTGTCTGTCTGCTGGCTTTATATACTTTAAAGTTATTTTCTGTCCCTTTTTTGAGTAATAATCAACATTTTCATGTAAATAAATGTCAGTTTTGCTGCCCTCTACTGCAGATTTATATAACGCAATAGTGACCTATACACAAATCTGGGGAAGTAGGCGGAAGTAAACAAGTCCCCATTACTGCGGTGGCATCTCACTACTTCACCCGCGTAATAACATTGTTTTGTATGTGAACTCTCCTGAGGATTTTACACGTATTTACCTTTTGTCCAGGAGATCAGGTAGAACCTGTGCTGTTCTCGTCTGCTCCAACAGTAGTAGCAAACTTCAACTTAGGAAAAAAACTGAATGTGAAATCCACAAGCCTTTACTGCATGAAGAACGCCCCAGTCTTACACCAGACTCTCTACATAGGTTTCCTGGCCGTACAGAAGAGCAACACATTCACCAGCAGTGGATCAAAAACATGAACAGAAAGGACTTTGTTCCCAGTAACCATGTTTTAATTAGTCAATTTCTTCTTCTAATCACTTTTATTCCCTCAAATTATGACTAACCTGCTGCCTAGCCTACGACTTTGCCACCGCAGCAATGGCGGCGGCGCTAGAGGGCGAAACACATAAATTGGTCGTCAGATTTGTCTATATCCAGTTCATGAAAGCTTTTACATTTGCTGTTCTAAACACCCGGTGTCTGGTAGGTCTTTCCTGGGAAAAATCCTCTGGTACACAGGAAGTGATGCGTTTTACATTCCAGTTTGTTTGGAATAAATAGAAGAAGAACTGGGTAGTTAGCATCAACCAAAAATCCAAGGAAGAAGACGTCACAGTACTGGACACACTGTTTGATTGACAGGTGATCTCTGGGAAGTGCAGAGCAGAAACACCACAGCAATGAGCGCTTAGCAACAAAGATGGAGACAAAATGAAAAAAATAAAAAAATAAGGAACTAAGAGATTACTACTTTAAATATTGGTCTTGAGCTCCATTTCTAAACTGGCACTTCAGTATCCAAGTTGTAGAAGGTAAATGTCGTCTATAAATGTCTATAATCTAAGCACGCACATCTACGGCATGTTCTCCATTGAAGTTTATTGCTGTCACTAAAGAAATGAAAGGAGATAATTTTGAGATCTCTAATGAGGAGGACTCGACTGAGGACTGAGCAGACCTGGCACCAGCCAGCTCATCCTTGAAAAATTAACTGTGGACAACCCAGTGCCAAACCCATCATTGCTGAGACAGCTTAAGTAGTGGTAGGTGTAATAAATGATTCAGTCGTGCCGAGAAGTGGGGTGTCAATTTGTAATGTCCTCCACATGCCCAATCACCTCTTCCTACAGCCACACAGCTTACAGAGTTGAGGATTTGTCTGGAACAAGCTGTACATTTAATTTGAATGGTGCAACACCTTTCGCTGAGTCATGCACTTCCCCCCACCCCCTGCACTCCTCCCTGCTTTTCCCAATGCTGTCACAAAACAGTTTTTCTCTCTACCTTGTATTATCTCTGTCAGCAGAGGGCCCATGGATCTATCAGGCCAAGCTGGGAAATACAGATAGTGACAGGGGTAATGTGGACCGTGTCACTTCACATGCCTTAACTTGTCCCGTCTTCCTACACTCAATCCTGCGCTAACCGCTGGTTGAGAATTTATCACTACGACTTCAGCTGAGCCTTTTGCCTAGCCTTGGCAAAAGGGTTGGATGAGAAAAATACACAGACAAAAAGACAAGTGAACCACTCCATCTTCCAATACACCCATCTTCTCAGGCTAAATCACAAAGAGGAGCTGCAACAAAGAAGTCCTATTCCCACTAATTGAGACGCCATAGATTCGCCCTGTTTGCTGAAATGAAATTCTGGTGTTGGGTATGGACACAAAATGACAAATCAAAACTTTAGAGCAAAATACAATACTGTCTCCTAAACAGCAGTGAGCAGCGCTCTGTCCAGAGGAAGCTGGACTCACCAACGTCAGATCTCTTGCCTCTCTCGTCCCTTTGGTGTCCTTTGGTATAAAGCCTCACAGACCGGTCAGGTTGGTAAACATGAGCGTGCTGTGTGCAGCTTACTGACATCACGTTACAGGATTTCTGGGGTTTGAAGTCAGTTGCCTCTCGCTGCCATTTGAGGCCACCGATGTGCAAAGTTTAATGTTGAAACTTTAGCTTTAAACACATGTTATTCAGACACCAGGGGATCAGTCATTTACACCATGAAACAAATCCAAACTGTACTGTGGTCTGCAGTAGTTGTTGCCAGTGTGGAATGTAATCAGGCATTATCTGGACAGTTTGGGTACATGTAGTACAGATGCACATCAGCCCCTCGGTGTGAGGATAACCTTTTGACTTCCACTTCA
Organism: Rondeletia loricata; assembly: GCA_900302605.1. Classification (NCBI taxonomy): domain Eukaryota; kingdom Metazoa; phylum Chordata; class Actinopteri; order Beryciformes; family Rondeletiidae; genus Rondeletia; species Rondeletia loricata. The sequence goes on along the minus strand of OMLI01090071.1, from coordinate 4,320 downwards.
AGCGCTCATGTAGAGGGAGGAGGACTTTCCAATACACGTCTGGAGACAAATTGTCTGTTTGTTCTTTTTTGTCTGCGCGCCCACAACACCCCCAACAAGTAATAGTGTTGATATGAGTTCCCCTGGAGTGAGACAAGCTCTGACTGTTGTATTGCAAAGAGGGGGTTGTGTACGCTGGGATGGTCATGGGGGAGTTTTCACTTTCATCAAGGAGGTCAGCCTCTCGGTAGGAGCTTGTTGCTGCCTAGTAGTTTATCTGCAATACATCATTGGTGATGGATGGGTAATGGAGGAGCCGTACCCTTCTCGTTCACAGCACTATATCACCTCTGATAAATCTCCAACCTATCTGTTCTTTGGGTTTGGATGATGGCCTTCCTCCGTGGCAGCAGCATAGGTACAGTATAAAAGTATACTGGTCCATCCATATCTGGCCTCTCAATTATCACATTTTTGTGGACGAGAAGTGACTGATAATAGCTGTACTGTTGAAATGTGTAGTTCGATTCAAAGAGCAGGGCACACAAAGAGAGATACATGTTGTAACTAGGCATGTTGAAAAGAACACATTAGAGCAACAACAGGGGAGCGGTTGCAGAGGGAATGATTTGTCAAACGATTAAAACAGCTCTGCTCTGTTGGTCAATGCACAGCTCAGCTGGGGTAGTTGTGAGTTCAGTGCCTAACCTAAGGGCACTTCGACAGTAGTTGATGTTTGACTGCTTCTTGTTTTCAGCTTGTCCAGGGATTTAAAGTTTACTTCTCTAACCACAGACCGTCTATAAAATACAATTTGCATTCCATTTGCAATTCAGAACTTCCCTAAAGAACTGTAAGCCCACCAGTGTCACGCTTATGACATTGTATGAATGGGCGAATACCTTTCAAAAGAATAGGACGTTATCTCTGTGAGATTGAGGATTTGATCTGTGTTCACTGCGGAGCCGACAAAGCAGCTTACCTTTCTCATCTCCTCCACAGTGGTCTTATCAATCCTACAATCCCACTGAATTAGCAGCCACACCGTTAAGCACTGAGGCTCCCACACCATGATAAATCCCTTGAGTGAAAACATTGATTACTATCATAGTATTACTGTTGTTGTTTCAGACCAAATACAAGGTTATCTCGCCTTTATACTATTGCCTCTGGTATCAACTTAATTTATTTTCTCATCAGGGTCATGATCAAGCCTAATAATGGTCATAATATGGGGTATTGTTTATGGTATAATAGTAAGTAAAGCATTAGGGTCCATTTGGGAACATAATACTATTACAGGTTATGATATTGCAAGAAATTTGGGTTTGGATAAAGCCGGCACTGGCTTATATTTGAATACACAATCTGTAGCACAGCAATAGATAGAAAACAACACGAGCTAGTTTGAGGCAATCTGTGTGACGTATGAGGTATATTCATCCCCAGCACCAAATAATCCCACCTGTTTTAAATATAGAATAGATAACTGCTGGTCTGATGGTGTTCTGGGGAAATGGCAGCCAGTGAAATGGAGCCAAAATGAATGGGCTCTAAGTTGAACGGCCCTAAATTCATTTCACAGGCCCAGTGGAATGGAGTTATCTGAATCAACTGCCCTCTATGGCTGCCGGAGGGATATTGGAGACAGCTAAGGTCAAATTACACGGGGGATCGGCTTGTGTCTGACTGTGGTGGAATTGCCTTAAGAGTTCACAAGAGCCTGACAGTCAGCCAGTCGGCTATGCTAAGATCTAGTAAGATGGAGCACAGAATGAAGAGAAACCCCAAACCTTATTGTGTGTATCACAGTCACTGTTGTAAAAAAAAAAGTAAAATCAAACAAAAAAGAAGCTACATTTCTCCTTCGGGCAGAACTCTCCCATCAGGACCATGGACACAAACTCCTTTTGAATCAAATTCTGGCGTTAGAAAATCAAACAGCCAAACATTACAAGCGACGCCTCTCATCCTATTGGAGGGACATTTTCTGTGCCCGTCCAGACAGTCATGCAGCTATATGAGTGAGATGCTCTCCAGACATTCCCGGGTCTCGTAATGAGACTGTGCTTAAGGTGTAAATTAGTCACACAGCCCTGCTGATCAGACACTGGAGCAGCAAATCCACTGGGTTGCTCCCCTTCCACCAGACATGGTGGGGATCCATCACTCATTAATATGCTAATGGCGGTCCTTAATGCTTGATAGTGGAATTAATGGCATTAGAGTGGGCCAGGGCCAAGAAGAAGGGGGTACTGTTTCAGACAAAGAGCCATTTCCATGAATTGTATTTTTGTGTTAAATGTTTTTGCCACATAAGAACACATAATCAGTTAAAGTGGCTTGTTTTGTATGTTGCTATGTAAAGAGGGCAGTCTTGGTAAGGCTTTGCTGATTTGAATACACAGTGTACTGAATCACTTATCCAGTCAAGCTTTTAAGTGGTTTTATGAAAATGAAACTGTGGCGATCCCCATGGCTCAACGTCTAGCAAATTCATTCAAACCAGAGTCTGGCTATTCAGCACCATGGACAGCACCCCGTCCACAAGCTCCTCACTCTCCTCAAGAGACCTGCGGGAGCTGCACCTTTCCTTTCTCTCGCAGATTCACACACACGTTTAAAACAGCCACTGAGCTGGAATGGTACAAGATGAATGATAAGAGCCTAAGGATGGGAACGTCACTGTCATTTTTCTAATGTAGCATATAGATGGATGAATGCACCTCAGGAAAGGGTTAAAGGGATGATCTTTTTCTAAGAAGTTGTCACTTTTTCTGCAGCACCGGAATTGACAGTTAAGAATATAAAACGGAGTCCGTGTCACACCGAATCTGGCACACATCTCTGCTGGGACGGGACATAAATCAACTTCAGGACCACGGACAGCTCCAGCACAGCACAGCATACCAAGTGGACACTTGAATACATGGGGAATTGGGTTAATTAGCACCACACTGAGGCTCCTGCGCCTTTATAATTCCAAAGCTTGATTGCTTTCACAGATTCATTGCTGCTGTTTCTGGTCAGATTCTTTCTTTCTTTTAGCCTCAATAGCACCCTGTGTCTGGAGTTAACACAAGACCCACATTATATGATACAGCTCAGTTGAAATTGAAAGAAATCTGTCCACAGTAGTGACACAGAATCCACTCTGTTCAACACTGAGGCATGATTCTGTCAGATGAAAACACTGATGACCAGCAATACATATCTGTTGTTATTACCTACTTACCAGGGATAGTATCCACATCTCAGAGGGATTTGCATTTTGTTTCAGATGTAAGTCAGACAAAAGTCCCAAATGAAACGGAGACCTTCTTTCTTCCACTGCATATTAATGATGTCTGCACAGCACTAAGCCATAAAAGCAACAGAATCTGCCTTCCTGTTCAATTCAAATTCTGCGCTCTGAGATGGCGCTGGTTTTGATCAATGCAATCTGAAATGAAATCAGGTGCCTGGGCATACAGTATATCAGTGCTGATCCCTGCTGGTATAATGTGTGCTGTCATAGTCATTGTGAAAATGCCAGCATCCATTCAGTCACTCACTCAGTGGCTATAGTCTCTGCTGCATGGTGATTTTATGAGCGCTGTCATTGCAGTGCTACTTAATGACTCATGGCTCATGCATAGACATGCTCCTCCAGACAAAACAGAAGAGAACTAAGCCTTTTGCTCAACACCTCTGCTCTCTCCTTACTTGGGAGACAAGCTAATGTGACAGCTCAGACAGATAAGGACTTATATGCTGTCGTCCCTCCTGGAGGCGTTTTTTTGTTCTTAGTGGACCAGCCTAGCAGTTATGGGCCATAATGAATCAGTTACTTATATTGCTCATGTCTTTATAAATAACTGTGGCATTAAAAACTAAATATTGGGCTAAACTTAAAATATATTGGGGCATAAAGTTAATGACGAGAGTAATTTCGCTCAGTGCACACCAGTGCTTTTCACTGAGAGTGAGAAGAGAGAGAGAGAGAGGGAGACTGTTAACAAAACAAACTTATTATTCCTGCCACGTCGCCTATCTTATAGTCTACCCTCCTTTGGCAGCTATTACAGAGGGCTACTTGTGTCTTAAACATGTGACTGAGTGAGAGAGGGGAGCAGGGGAGAGCTGAGGCGCCCGTGCCCGTTATCTGCTGCCCGGCTCCTACCTACAGGACAGACATCTGGCTCCTGCGCTCCTCCACACCGCGATGCGCAGTAGGCGGGTCAAGTAGCAAACGGTGCTGGCGTGGAATTCCAAACGGGATATTTCACCGTGTTCGTGGGGCGGCTGTCCGCGGTCCGGTAGGCGCTCCAGAGCCGCATCACCGCCGCATCTGGTCGACGT
>OMLI01090070.1:0-10696 GCA_900302605.1 Rondeletia loricata | reverse complement strand
ACTATATATATATATATATATATATATACTGTATAACAAAAGATAGACAAATCAATCATCTATGAAACCAAAGGCGAAGGTGTTTTCCGCTGCTCTAATCACTTAACCAGAGTTTAGCAAATTCACCCATCCATCCCTTCCTCATCCATCACTTTGTTCCTCTCCTTTATTCCCACCCATTTCTGTCCAGATGGGATTTGAATTAGTTTTCAGCCTTATCTCAGTAATCCTTGCGGAGTGAGGTAGTAGATGCTGAGGGAAGGGTCATATATTTCACCACAGCAGTATCACATGAATGTACAGTAAGACCAAGGGTGGAAAGTACCTAAATATTCTGCAGAAGCAGAAGACCTGTTACTTTGGTAGAATTTTACTTAAGTAGATGTAAAATTACTGGTGTAAAAATGTACTAAAGGTAAATAAAAAAGTAGCTCATTTAAAATGTACACTTAAAAAATAATGATATGATCTGTGGATAGAAAGAAGAAAAAAACAGTAAAAACATACTCAAAAAAGTACACAAAAAAAGTTCATCAAATAGGGTTACAAGAGCAAATGTGATAAAAAAAAAGAGCAAATGTTACTTCCACCCTCACTGTAGTTACCGTTAATGTACAGAACCTTTACTACGAGCAATGGCTTGTAAGGCTCACTCATTATTGTACTGCTGAAGAACGTATACTAGTTTTAGTCAGTAGTGTATAAATGGAACAAATCATATTCAAAGGCAGAAAGTATAGAAACTATGTGGTCACCCTGGCAAAGACAAAGCTTGCCTCTCCCTCCACTAATAAAAAGATTACCCCTTTAATCAAACATACATCCCACAGCGCGCTCATCAGGACGTCACATTGCATGAGGATATTTCATTTAATTAGGCCGAATCTCTTTCAAGTCTGCCGCAACGTCACTGTGTGGAAATGTCTCTGGGACCGGCGTGGACTCGGAAGTTTCAGTCATTAAGGAAATCAGGTCAGCTTCTGCATTTGGAGGAAATCCAAGGCAAAGCAAATAATTACAGAGTTGCATACCGGCATTGTTTTTATTAATGAGCTATTTCAAGAAGGCATCCCTTAGAATAAGAAGCTCACCTCAGAACACATGGATACGCTCTGACCATTACAGGATGTCAGGATATGGAAGAACAAGGATTTTATGTCACTGCTGTCATTCATTGATGTGGAAATGAATGAAATAATTTGTTAATATGAATGGAAACTTGCACCAGCCACACTAAGGAGCAGAGTTATCACCAAGGCCGGCTAATTTGAGTCCAAGACAGACCAAGAATAAGTCCAGTCAGGTCTGGTTTGTTCAGACTTAACGATGGGAAAAAGTTCAACTTAAGGCCGGAACTGTCAAAACTGTGGTCTGAAGACAAAGGGTGTGATCACACCTACGGTTTGTTTTCTCTGGTCTGTGACCATAGTGACATTATTTCTTTTTTGCATTTTTGTATTTGGTTTGTTTTGGTTCACACTGTCCAATTACAAGCGAACCAGGGCTTGTAAACAAAAGTCACAGGGACTCACAAGTAGTTTGTTTATTGGACAGAGTGAGATTTTGAGAATGGGGAGTCAAACCAAATCTGATTCCAGTCCCTGTAACTTTAGCTCCAATGTTTTGTCTCCTTCTACCCATAAACCCTTGCATTTTGGGATTGTTTCCTGTAGTTGGTCGGATCACGTTCTCACTCCTAACGAACCGCACCACAGTTCTCTTGGAAGAGGACCGAGACTTGCATTTTCAGGCGTCTCGGTGCGGTTATGTGGAGCTACCCGAGTTTGAATAAACCGTTTCAAACGTGTGTTTAGTGTGAACCAAGACTGGACTCAAGTCCCACAGCCCTGTAAAAACAAGGTCAGTGTGAAGGTACACTTCCTCATTCCTCAGGGGAGATTTCAATTACCCATTTATTGATCGTAAACACTGGACAGAACAGACTGACATGCCTGTATGAAGCCTTTCGTAAATAATCCAGTGATCTGAGGTTGCTGGTGCGATCGGATGACCATCACCAACTTTACAATGACAATATTGGTTTGAGAGGCAGCGGGTAAATATTGGTCTGCTATATTTTTATTCTTGTGCATAAAGCATCATCACCAACATAGCAACAACGTGTGCAGAAAACATGCAGAAAACATGTGTTACAGTGCAGGCATGATGGGTAATACGCTCACCCTACAGTATGTCAACGCAATGCAGATGTAGTCATTATATTATGCATCTTTTAAAACACGATTCAACCGGTAACTATTCAGGTCTTCCAAACTGACGGGGTTAAAAAGCTGTTTGTGTTTCTCATCTGAAAACTTAGACTCATTATCTTAATTGCAATCTCAGTCTTTAATTAGCTACACGAATACCGAGTTATTCAGGTGTGATCAATGCCCTCGTAATCTCCAACCAGAAAACGAAAAGAAAATGAAATCAATGTTTTGCTATCTTTAATTGGAACGTAATGTCAAAATTAATAACAATCTAGCCAATTAGCATTCGTAGCCGGCTGATGTGCACTGATTCCAGACTTTTAATATCGGCAGGTTAATTGTCGTCATTAGAAGAGGAATCAGCGGAGCATCAGAGAAATTAATGGAGTGAGCTGAGCAGACAGAACGGACCGAAAAACTCCAGAGGAAAAACTGGATTTGCGGAGGCTGAGAGAAAAGAATGAGCAGAATAACTGCCATCTCACCGCAGCAGGATCTCTGATTTAACTGTCTGAAACAGAGATCTCTATCCCAGAGATAGAAAACCCACGCCTTTTGGAGAACGCACCCTGTCAAGGAAATTACTTTCCCATCGGGGAAGAGGGAGTATTATTTCCGCGTCTTTCGGACCCCCTACCCTTCCTACTTTACACAGTTCATGACAGCCTAATTCACACACCCTGTGTTCAACTCAGTGAGACAAAGGCCCTTAATATATTTCCGCCTTTCTTTGGCTGTAATTTCAGACTTCAAGACCACATAGCAAAATGTGCACGTTACACTTTGGGGAAGGACGGACCGGGGACAAGGTCACTTTACCATCCTTGCAGAATGAACACTGTACCTACCTGCAGTCCCCTAATGATGAGGCGGAGGATGTGCGATGAAAATGTGGGGTTGTTAGTTTGAGTCTGGTCTTGTACGGCTTGGAGACATAGCAGCAGTGGAATTGCAGGATAATCAATTAGTGATTTTCTGGGCTGTGGTTTCCCACCCCAGAGCCTGTTTTTGTAATCTGCAGTGAATACATGTGTATAGGAAGGCTGCTAATGAGGCTTAATAAAGACTGTAGCCATGGGCCGCAGTGGGTGGACTGGTGTCCTGCTTAAGAGTCATTGGAACTGGCCTTTGGGAAGAGATGACCCATCGAAGCCCGGGGGGGTTTACAAGAGTCTTTACCTTAACATCCCCATCTAAATGTTTGATCTTAATCATCAAGGTGGCTATTTTGGAAAGTCATTTATCCACTTACACCTTATCTCTCCCCATTTCTAATTAGTGACTTCTCCCTTGAATGTGTGCCGTTAATATTTTATACATGTACCAGCAGTTTAGAGACGTTCAGCAAACCCTACAGCTAACGAGAAATGTCCTAGGTGAAGCATTACACTGGAGAAGAGCACAGCCATAACGTTAAACCGCATTACGTCTGACCTGAGGAGAGAAGGTGACGTTATCTCAATGCTATTGTCTTACATTTGGAGTACAGCCGAGAGTTTAATCAAATCTCGAAGCAATCAATGCGGCAGCTCCGATGGACGCTTTCCTTGCCCTTGGAACCCAAGGAGTGTTCAGAAATGATACCACTGGCAAAAAGAGTCACTTCGGATACATCATCGTGGCGAATGAGATTAACCTCCCATCCGCTAGCCACTGGGATATCTAATGTCGCCAAGCTTATCTCCTAAGCGCTCAATCAACCTCGAAGAACCAAGTCTATAAACACCTTGCGGTCTTTTTGTTTCTCTTCCAGCCTCCGCAACACAATGGGTCCTTTTCTTCCCCTTGCTTATGCAACCAGGAACTTTTCATTTGGTGTGACTGTTTTTCATACATGATGGAGTTTATCTGCTGTGTTGATGGGTTTGTTTTTCTGTGTGTGTGTGTGAGAGAGAGAGAGAGACAGAGAGAGAGAGAGAGAGAGAGAGACTGATAGCATGTGTATGCACTGCACTTTGTTGTTGTAATATTAGGACACAAACCCCTGTGGTTGGACTGGACACTGTCCCAAACGGGCTCATCTATTATTAAGAGGTTTGCCTGTTTGCTCGACAACATATAAAGGGATGGAGACATTAAGGATGATCTGACCAAATATCTATTAAAATGAACTGATTTGATCCAGGATTAAACAGATCAGCAGAAACACTGAATGACGGCCCACTCCATATAATCTCTCTCTCTCTCTCTCTCTCTATCTCTCTCTCTCTCTCTCTCTCATGCAATAGCAAAACAAAAAAGTCAACTGCAATAGTATTTGTTGTTAGGAAGATTAAAAATACATTCATACACTCATTTATGATGTATGATCAGTGTGGGTTTTTTCCTGACAGGGATCTGGCTGGACACACGATCGTCCTTTTTTCAGTTACATGTTTGCTATCCTCAATAATCCTGGATATCTCCGGGCCTCGTCCCGTCAGAGCATATACCCGGGCCTCGTCCCGTCAGAGCAGATACCCGGGCCTCATCCCGTCAGAGCAGATACCCGGGGCCTCGTCCCGTCAGAGCAGATACCGTGTCCGTCTATTTGCCATTGCACTTTTTTGACATTTTTGAAAACAGTAGGTTGTTTATGAAGTATAAGAGTGTCGCCTGTCCTTGACCAACCATCAAATTGCTTATTGTGCTGGGAGGTTTGTGCATTCACTGAACACCGCTGAAGAGTCCTTCAAACCCCAGTGATGCACACAAAGCCTTTCATATCACAATACAAATTCCTGACAAGCATTTCAGACGAGGGGACCCTTATCTATCCGCTGCAGTCTCATTTTTAATTTCTTATTCAGCATTTACATTTCACAGGTTGGTTTTGGTTGATCTTTCTGACCTTTGGCGCGGGGGCTAGATCAGTGGCACCTGAAATGCCGCATGCGATGAATGGCTCTAAGCTGAAGTAACCGGGTGTGATAACTTTTGCCTTGCAGATAAACACAGGGGAACTCACTCCTGAGTCCTGTTTAGCATTACAATGAGGTGCGCTCTCGGGTGCCAATGTTCTTTTACGTGCCCTTACTAGTCTACGAGGCCCTGTCCTCATTTTGTTTTCACAACACTACAGTACTATACCATCTACCGTCCTGTTGTCATGCACTGGCTCATAAATGGCATTAAAACAAAGACACGTTTAGGTGAAGTGCATCTAAATCCATCACATTCAACTGTTGAAGTATATTTTAATACACACTTTTCTTAACAAACATCAAATCGTCCAGAGTTATGTGGTTTTGTGGCATTCAATATAAATCGATTGTATTTTTAATGATATTGACACCAAAAGCAGCATCCCAGTTGGTAATGCAGGTGAAAACCCACACCTTTAGCAGAGTAGGTGATTTATTTTCCTCAAAACGTTGTATATTTGACTGTATGAAATCAGATTCAGTCATTCGTTTATATATATATATATATATATATAGAGGTACAGCTCAGTGATATGATATATATGGCTGTAGGTCAAGAGGTCACAGGTTCAATTCCTGGTGGCAGGTTTTGTCTTATGAACAACCTTTCAAAGCAAAAGTGAAATTGAGAAATACACAGTCATAACGGGTGGACAACAAAACAATATTTCAAACCTCGCTTAACGGCATAATGGCCCAGCCCCGGTGGCCAGGAAGGAGTTATTCCACCCTACATTTCTGCCAATGTTGCATTTAACAAGGACATTCAGTAGGCCTACTATCTGAAGCCCATAATATATGTGAATGCATATATTAACTAGAATAATCCAGAAAGCAATTTTCATGTTGGTGCTCAGTCAGGTCAGCAGTCGTCATGTTTTGCCCTTTCCTGTTGTAAGCATCGTTTCCCTAATCTAAAGGGACGGGGATTAAGGGTATTTCGTCAGCACGGCTATCCGTGTCTGACTGTCCCGAGGCGGTGAACTGCCATCGCAGATTCATTTGGTTTACCCTTGTGATCCGGAGGAATATTAATCATTCAGTACTCAGTTAGGACAACCGCTTCGGCTCTAAACATGTGGACAAATCCTACAACTGCTCTGTGTCACAGGTTGGACAGACATGGGGTTTCATTTTGGGACACTGAGGGCTTGGACATGCAAGTGGAGCTTCTGGTTAAAGGGGCAATAGGTATGATTTTGACTGGCCAACAGCACAAAACGACCATAATAGCTTATATCTGTCGGGTTTGATTGGGTTGTTGATACATACCGATGACTCAACAATTTGTCACAGGGAGAAATCCATCGAAGAAGAGGCAGAGATACCTCAGATATAGCCTCAATAGACCAGAATGCAATGCAGCCACAGCTTGCATCTTTGCGGATATGTCATCGGTATTTATTTAAAGTGTCAAATCATGAAACAGAGATGCTTATCTACTTTTTTGATGATGAATGTATGTGTATATTCAGACTGGAGCACATTTAGTAGACGCATTTTGTTTGTACGTTCGCTTGGACTTAGATTGAACTACTGATTAAATGCAGTATGTTGGGTGATTTGTTTTCCAGTGCCCACTGGTCTGGAGTAAAAGACCATCAAAACAGCAAAGATTAACAATGTTGTTTCATGGTCAGTTAACCTCGCAAAGCCACTCAAGCACCATCACATGGCACACTCCACTACACACAGCCTCAACACACACACACGGCTTAGTTTGGCTACCGCTACCTTTAAAGTTCACATTTTAGGCCTGTGCAGTGATGATGGAGGTGTCGTTGAGACAGAGAGCCCTTACAAGTGATCTTTGAAAACTTGGACATTATTCATCCTAGTCTACCTTTGAGGGGTGGAAGTAGCAACAATTAAATGATCAAAATGCATGCGGCTTGGGAATTTAAAAATGTAATGATGAATTGTCAAGCTCAGTGAATTGCTCGACTCTCGGCTGTTCCCGCCTACAACAGACTCGTTAAAGGAGGATTGTCCGTGTAGGGCAAGTGATGAACGAACATTTTAAATCACCAGTTATTCAATCAAATTGCCTTTGAATTTATCGAGTCACTAAACAGTTTGTCACTCTCTTTTCACATGTACATTCCCATTCTTTTTCATCATCTCTAAATGTATCAGTTACTTTTTGTGACCTCCACCACTCTAACGACTAAAGGTTGCTCACCTTAAATGATGAATGGCAGATGATAGAAAGTGGTGATGACTTCAAATTAATTTTAATTCAGAGAAGAAATATGACTCTTGCCCTTTTCTTTTATTTAACATTTCTTTACATAAGACCCCACCTTGTGAATTTTTTTAAATATAAGGACTATATACACATAGTTTCTTAAAAAGTAGGACCTTCTGATGGAAATTGTTTTTCAGATCCTATCAGTGGTGCTATTCCCACCCGAGCCTTCAAACTACGAGCCCACGTGTTTAAAATGTTTTGAACAAACTCTCCAGGAAGTTCTCGCGCTCTTCTGAGGTCAAAGGAACACAACACGTAATACTTTCCCAACCGAAACGTCTTTACGTAGCTGATGAGAACAAATGCTACTCGAGTGACATTTCACCTCGTTCAACTGAACTCGCGTCTTAGAAGTGACAAGATCTCCTCCGTAATGCACCGGGGCAGGAAGTGAAGGAGGCGTGTTCTGACTTAAGGTTAACTGTGGCTGACCTATGGCCTTTTTTTAGCTCAGGGGTCAAGGATGATCCGTTCGTCATCCGTCCTGCAGCCGTCCGGGTCGCTCTCTCGTTTTCTCTGCTTTTGTGTAAACAGCAAGCTTGACTTTTACGTTTAGATCTGCGTTTTAGTTATTTAGCTGACACTCTCTGCCTTGCCATGACTGTGAAAGTAGAATAAGCTTAAATTTCCCAGTCTCAGCAACATTAGAGTTTATTTGGTGAATGTGAAAAGGTATGCTTATGAATATCATCAGGTACATGCATTTTTCAGCATAATCTGCCCTGAATATCCACCTCAAAATAGAATTTGGATTAATTTACACTGGTAGTTTGCATTTAATTATTTTTGTCATCCAACCGGGGCAAAATCTACAGAACAAAGCCGAGGCTCCTTCTAACACTAGACAGATTGTGGAGGTCTAAGGCAATAGAAGGGGGGTCAATATCATTATAACTACTATTTCCTGGTGTGATTTTATAAGTGTAACAACAGTGGTTTGTACTGAAAGTGGGTCAAAGAAAAGTCATGGAGGGACATTTTGAAAGCTGAGATACTTCAATTCTAAGATTCAAAACAGCCTTCTTATTGTTAAACTGCATTCTCATTGCCTTCCTGCCTACAGATGTATTCCTGTATGTCTGTTACGTCTCTTGTGCAGAGGGGTCAGCGGTCAGTCTCTGTCGTAACATGTCCGTGGCATTCGGGAGCAGCGGCAGAATTCACAGATGAAATGCTCCTTTGATGAGCGAGCCCTTTGAGCGCGCTCTTTAAACCTCCACCGCCACTGTGGGCATTCAGCGGGCATCAAGCGGCAGTCCCACAACACTACCATTGTGCCGGAGCCTCTCGCTTGATAAAACTCACTGAGGGCGTACGAAAAGATGAAGCGAAGTGATCAAACCGCAGTCTGTGACGTCTCGCTGTGCTTAAGTCGTCTGAAATAATGTCCAAAAGCAGTTTTGAAACGCTGCAGTTTGGTGGTTGGAATGTGTTTCCAGGCACTTGTATTGAATAATGGACAAGCTCCCCAAAAGGACCTACTTGTCAAAACCCAGACAGCATTTGGACGTTGAATAGATGTTGATACGGCGGCGTTGAAAGCCCGTGTAAATACAGCGCCAAAATAAACGTCAGTAGTCGCCCATCTGCTACCTGCATCGTTTTGTGAAAGTGTGACCTGAATATCTTTCTGGTATCAGTTCAAAACAGATTCCAAAGCTGTTTTAATATGATTTTTATAATAAATGGAATGCTTCTTTGGTTTGACTTTGAACTTGGCCTCCTCCTGCACGTCGCCGTCTGTCAAATTCAGGTCATTTGGGATATTGTGTTGTCTGACAGAAGGTCTGTGGCTCGTTACGTTGCAGAGATGAAAACGCCTCTTATGTTCATGTTTTACAAAATGCATTAATACATTTGAAATGTAATTCTCTCCTTTCTGGTGCCAAGCATCTTTAACGATTTGTTGGTGCGCTCTTTATTCCCTTTTCTTCTCCCAGCCTGATGGCGTTTCATGTTCTTAGCTTAAGCTCAGTGTGTTCTTGACAACAGATCTCCATACAACCGTTAAGGCCTTGAAAAAAGTCAGCTCATAGTAGTAGGAGCATCTTTCTAAGTGCTATATTCTATAATGAGCAGTCAACACTTCTTCAAGTGTCTTTGTTATTTAGAAAGAATAACTAACCTTCAGGAAAGACAGAGCAGTACGTGAAATGCCTGTCTGCTCAGAGCGCCGTAGCTGCTTACATACTAATGCTTTATCTGGTAAAATAGTGAAGAAGCATGGGTTGAAGAAGTATAAAGTATGAATATTTCATATATTGTTTCAGCCGATGTGGGAAGATGGTACACAGTGGGAAATGAAGTCCGTCACAGCAGCCTGTTTTTGGCTTGGACTTGGTTTTGGGGCATCAGGTAAGGTCGTTTCTTCGTTTTTTGTCAGAAAAGTAATCTAGAAGACAGAAACTATGAGGTGTGGCTCGTTGCAAGTTTGAATGCAATCCATAAACATGAACATAGGCACAATATCACGGACAAAGACGAGGGACATAGGCGACGGGGAGAAATCGTAGATCCCCGTGAACCCGCGGCGAACATCACCTGCACGGCAAAGATTATTAAAAGTCTAATTATGCATATCAAACACCGCAGACGGGACGATTTGAACCGGGAGGCTTCAGGCTGCCTGGAACAGATGGCTTCCCACAGACAGTACGTATTATCAACACTTACCTCAGCATTTTAGTTTATCTTTATTACATTTGCCTGCAGAAACTTTCTTCACATTAAAATAACAATAAATAAATAAGATATATTAGACACTCTCAGTCTGTGTCTATCTGTGACCAAGTGTGGAAGTAACTAATTACATTTACTCATGTTACTGTAATTGAGTAGCTTTTTTTTGTGGTACTTGTACTTTTTTGAGTAGTTTTTAAAGTCAGTAATTAGACTTTTACTCAAGTACGTTTTTACTTAAGTACTGTACTTACATTTGAAATCACATCCATTACAGAGTTCAGATTTTGTGGCTCTCCATAAGCATCAATAACTGGACGATCATAATAGACAGAGGAGGTAGATAGACAGACAGACAGACAGACAGACAGACAGACAGACAGACAGACAGACAGAGAAGGTAGAGAGACAGACAGACAGACAGACAGAGGAGGTAGACAGACAGACAGACAGAGGAGGTAAACAGAGGTAGACACTCTGGAGGAGACTCTGGAAGTCCACAGCTGAGAAGTCCACAGCTGAATAACACTTTGGGACTTGTGGGGCGACAGCCTGCTTCACCTTGCTGCCAGGATACCACATGTAAATTGGGCAGCAGGTAACATTTCACATTCCAGACCGGCACCCAGGTCCAGCATGGCACCTGCACA
>OMLI01090064.1:0-11185 GCA_900302605.1 Rondeletia loricata | reverse complement strand
CTGCAGGTTAGAGAGTCAAAACAAATCTGATTCCACTTCCTGTATCTTCAGCTCAGCATGATGTGAATATGAGCATCAGTCCAGACTTCATTTTGTTCTGCTAGGCTTTCCAAGCAGGAGGAACTGCATCCGTCTCCTTCTACCCATAATGCCTTGTGTTTTGGGGTTGTTTCCTGTAGTTGGTTGGATTACGTTCTCACTCCTAACGAACCGCACCACAGTTCTCTTGTTAGAGGACTGAGACTCTCATCTTCAGGCGTCTCAGTGCCACCTGAGTTCAAATGGCATTGTTCTCACCAGGACAAACAAACTGAACTAAAGGAGTAAACGCTCCAAAGTTGAATTAATCCGCTCCTAACATGCTTGGTGTGAACGCACTGAGATGTGTTAAAACTCGGAACCATCGCTCATTTAACCGTCTCTGAAGACATTTTCAAAATTACGCCAAAGAAATGGTCAATCACTCCCAACACCCTTCCTCAAGACCCTCAAGCCTTTGAGGAAAACTTTACGTTACGTTACTGAAGTGATGTGGTACTGTATGAATAACATTCGATATTTGGAAATTGCTGCTAAAATTACCCATTTAGCGGACAATTTTGTCAAGAGGTTCCGACAAATATGGCTCTGCTGTCTCCAAAATCAATTAAATTTCCACACTAGTCTCCACCTTCATGTCTCCACCTTCATACCGATGTCAAGAGAAACATCAGTAAAAATGGCATTCTGGAGGCTTCACTGCTGAGCAAGTCAAATCAAGAAGATTTTGCCTTGCAACAGCAAATCACAAGCTTGAAAATATCCACGTAACAATGGCTGATTAAGCATGCATCACAAGCATTAATCTAGATAGATAGATAGATAGATAGATAGATAGATAAATAGATTTACCAGACTTATTCACACAATTCAGGTGGTGCAGTAAGCTGCAGTATCTGTCTCAGTCACAGGTTCTAAGGCAACCTCGTTTTATGAAGTCATTTCATAACTCCAACAATAAAGTTTCAAAACAGTCTGAAAATGCTTCCTTTGTTTGCATTCTTTCTTTCTGACAACAGCACGTCAACTTTTCCCCGCTTTAGTGAGCATTGCTGTGGAATTACACGCAACCATGGAGGCTTTTATATTCCAGGAGATTATTATCACCTCGGTTGTTCTTGCAGATATTGGAGATGGAAGTGGATATGAGGAAATGCTTTTTGCACTCTGTTTTGTGAAAGAACCAGAGTGGTGGCCCATTATTCAAGCAATACATCTACAAAAGACAATTCAATTTCCAGGCCGTGGCAATAAATGTCACGGCAGAAAACAGCTGACGGAGAAGTGCTTAATCTGGTTTTGCTCTCTTGTGACTGTGTGTGTGTGTGCTTCATGTATTTGTACATTGGCACAACCATGCTACTTTGTGTGTGTGTGTGTGTGTAGGGGGAGGAGGGGGAGGATTGCACAGAGGTAACCGTTCAAATTAATACATGAAATGAATACCAGGTCATCAAATGTTAATACAGTGCACCAGCAATTTACCTCTTACAGTGTTTATTGTATTTTTAGTTAATTCTGCTTGGTGTAACATTTCTGTAACAAGCATCGGTTGGGCTTTCTATTTTCTCTTTTATTGTTTGTGAAATTTGCATAAATATAGCACCAAAGTGAAAATATCTGTCACATAGACAACCATTAATTAAATAATGACCAACATCTTCCATAGTTTTACAATGACCCAGTTAAGCTCTCATCCTTATTATTATGAGAAACACTCATAAGAAACGTGAGATATACTGATATTAGCCGGCGTACTGAGGCGTTTCTACACCTCGGCCCTGCTGCTTTCACATTCTGTGTAAGCCCCATGGTAATATTCAGATCCTTCTGTTTGTTCATGCATACAGGGATATTCGTGAACAGGATATGAAGTTGCATATAAACAGCTTATCCCAAGTAAGACCTTAACTGGGACGTGAGCTATTATCTGCAACACTGTGTGCATGTCAATGAAATCTATGTGTGAGCAGTGACTGTGCCAAATTTTGCAGATTGGAGTTTTAGTTCTACAAACATTTCTCAGAGGCAGAAATAATCTCATTGGTTGAGTGAAAACTCAATGGGCGGAGCCAAAGAACCACAGTCAACCACAGTAACTGGTAAACTTCAATGGCTTTTTTTTTTAAATAGCAAATACTTTTTTCATTAATTTATGATCTTGAGAGGTCAGCAGGCTAGCTAACTAGCTAACATAGATAACTTGGTATGGCTAGATTGCATTATTTCAGCTAGTAGCAAGAATGCTAGGCTTCATAATATTAGCTTCCTCCTCTCTCACCCTTTGCCTTTTTCACTGGGCTTCAGTCTAATGCTTAATTTATACTTGAACGACAATGCTGTTTGCAGAGGGATATAGAGGGTTTGCAGACGTGCTGTGCACAACCAGAAAGACGTAACTACGCACCAGGGGCCGCAGGCGCCACAGACACGTTTATCTTCATGCTGAGGATCATGCTAATCGCCTATGATTACTTAACATACTGTATGCTAAAGCGTTAGCATGCTCACCGGACAGGACTATCTATCGGAAACACAGAGATGAGTTTGGTGCCGATCATCTCGTCAGATATTGGGTAAGGAGACCGATGGGCCAAAATCCCAAAAAGTCTGAGTAGTCCTTTGACGAATACGATTATTTCAGCTCTGCCTTTGAGAAATGTTTGAATAACTACAACTCTAATCTGCCCAAATTTTAAAGCAAAGCACTGGAGTTGCACATTTATTCCACCATTTTTAAATGGGCAAAAAAAACAACAACACTATGATGAAGGCACGCAGCCAAAACATGTTGGTGTGATTTTATTTGCTGGGAGAGAAGAATGTGCATTTATTTTAAGCAGACATAAATGCCCCAAAATGGTCTGTATTAATGTATAAATCTTTGAAATGATTCTATAACTGTTGAGAAGACCTTTCGTGACGTGTATACATCAAGGGGTCGGTTGGCCTAGATGTAGAGAGGCTGACGAATAATTGAAAAGTTGCTGTTAAGATCCTTGGAAGCGACCGGCGGATGTTTTCCCGATGCGAATTGGCAGCTGGAGGCTGGCTGATGTAATAAGTACCAACACTGTTGAAGAGGAGGAAGGCACTGAACCCCAAGACCCTGCAGATCCATGTGACAGACAGCTTGACAATGTATATATATGAATATTTATATGTATACATCTATTGTATACATACAGTAGGCTACATACATGTTGCTCATTACTTGAATGGCTGAGACTCATTGAACAGACGATTGTTACACGCTGTCAACTTGTTCTTTGCTTCACAATACCCCAAGGTATTACTAGCCCTGTATGAGTGAGAATTAAGAAAGTCCTTGAGGTCACAGTAAGCCCAGAGAGAATCTTGCTTATTATACCCAATTAGCTCATTGCGTATGTTTAGAGGCTGTGTGTGTGTGTGTGTGTGTGTGTGTGTGTGTGTGTGTGTGTGTGTGCGTGCGTGCACACGAGCATGCAGGAAGGATAAGCTAAAGGACAAATTCTAAGTTTCCTTGTGTAAATTGAGCAATGAAATAACAAATCTTCTTCATATGATTAATGACCGTTACTTGAATCAAGTGGAAATGAAAATTCAGTGAAATTCTTGTTATAGCTATGAAGACCGAACACCTCCCTAAAAAGTGAAGCCATGGTTTGTGTTAACATGAGCTGAAACTTGATGTTTCACAGTAAGCCCAGTGTTATAAAACGTCTAGTGGCTGACACCTCACATTACACAACAACACAGAATGCAATGCCAGGAGCAAAAGTTCAATGTATGAAATTATACACGGCATTCATTTAGTAACTAATGAATTTGCTGTGAAAGTCGACCACGGTAACAACAATACAGAACTGAGTATATGTGCATCTACTGACCAACAAGTTCAAGAGTCCAAAATGTTTTTGTTGAAAACATACTGCAGGGCAAGTTACCTTCCCCAAATCATTGGGATTTGCATTTGTACGGCACTAGAACTATCAGGGGAACTCTGTATTCATCCAAAAAACATCAGTTCATTTGTATTGGAAATGTTCACTGGACCAATTATGCACAAGGTAGGCTCACACAGGATTAAGACCACTGACCTCAGCAAATATGATTAATTCCTAGATACCCCAAGGTATTACTAGCCCTGTATGAGTGAGAATTAAGAAAGTCCTTGAGGTCACAGTAAGCCCAGAGAGAATCTTTGGTTTGGTGAAAATAGGCGAGGAAATGGGAAAAGACCAATTTCGAGACACTGCGTTACCAATACAGTGTCATTTTGTAGAAAAACAAAATACTGCAGACAAAATGATTAAAAAAGGGACAATTTATTTAAAGCACTTACATAGAAAAATATGATTGATTTGAGTCAACAATAATAAATAGTGCCTGACTATCCCCAGGCGCCGTCGGTACAACAGTACAATCAATATCCAGTTTCACAATACAGCAAAGGCACTAGCATTTACCGCAATCAACACAGTCAATGGAGGAGGCGTGGACGGTGGCAGGGAGGAAGCAGGGGCGCGGCATGGCACAGTCACACAGACCGATCGCTGTGCAAACTCTTTCTGGGCCCGGTCATCCCATAGTAGTGTCACACGCACTATCACACATCGCAGACTCGCAATAATAATCCATCCCCTTTCGACTGCACACCTAATAACCCCCTTTATTCCCTTTGCTCTATGTGGATATTAAAGCAGATCTGAAACAATTCTTCTCTACTGGCCTGTTGTCCAAATGCAGGTACAGATCAAGAAAAGGGGGACAATGTTTTTTTTACAGAAATGAAAGGGAGGAGGTCAGAGAGAAGATGAATGTTTAAAGAACAGAACAACGAATGAAACTAGAAAGATTGAGCAAATGACAGAAACTGGGGTGGTGGGCGGAGTGGATGTACAGTAGATGGCACATATATCCAGTGAATCAGACACATTATGGATGTTATGGCACACAAAAATAAAGCTCTTGCCCTTCACCCGAGTACAGCAGTCTCATTAGGTTTAATGATAATAACTCACTGTATGGTTTCAATGTTGGTCATGTGAGATGGTCCCAATCAGTAATGATATATGTCTTATCATTGTACGTTTAGCTTCTTTCAGAGGGATGAATGATAAAAAAAAAAAAATTCTATTGCAGAATTAATTTCTACTCTCTAATGAGAAATTAAAACATGTAGTGCAATATACATGTCGTCAATATGATCAAGACGAAAGCGAGAATGACGCCATGACACAAGGTCAAGCAATAAGCATGTTGAAGACATGCCAAATGATGCAGCTGGATCGGTCAGCGCACGCACGCACACGCACACACACACACACACACAAAGCTCATCCCTCAAGCCCACAGAAAATATTCTCCAATAATTCAAACTGGGACATGATATATATATTTTCTTTTCAAGGGGTCAGAAAATATAGAAATGAAAAATAAAGTAATTATTGTGTAACGTTGTAATCAAAACATTGTATATGCCAATGTTCATTATTCATTGGTAATCATTTTACATTGAAAAGAAAATATAATTAAATATCTTATTAAATATCATGGAAAATGATAAAGCTAAATGTTTCTCCAGTTCAACTGGCCTCAACAAATCTGATTTGAATGTATCCCCCTCGTGAGATTCTTCTCTTCAAATTCAGATTTTCCCAAAATGACACGGGTCCCAACGTTTCGTGTCCTTGAGCTAAATGTCCAGCTATCCGTGCGGACGGATTGGTTCAAAGTGTATCTTCTGGAAAAAGCCCTGATTGTCAGAACAAATCATACCAATATGGTTGTTATTTCCCCCAGCCTTAAAGCTAGTCTGATCAGTATCCACACTCAATAATCATCCCTTATGACAGACCTTCTGCCCAGTGGATCTTGTGGTCAGGAACTCCGCTGTCATTCTGTCCTGTTTGGTTTTCATCTCTATATCCCATCCACGGTCACCTTGAAGTGGAGTTGACTGGAGAACTAACGTGCAGGAGCCCGCCTCAAGACTGTCCAAAAGGGCTGTAAAGCTTTACCATCATATTCACACTCAGCAGCGATACGGGCCTGCAGCAGAGTGCAGAGTGCTGCTTCAGTACATCCCTTAGCTCTAGGCCTCGTCAGTCAGAAGCCCAGGGGCTGACAGACACTAGGAAGAGGCCTGTTGGCTCTCAGGAGTCTTGGTTTTAGATGTTCCTCTGGGCAGTGAGGTACTTCAGAGCAGCGGAGCCATACTTTCTGGACAGGTCTTGGTGGAACTCGTCCTTGAGGGTGCTCAGGCAGTTGCGGTAACCGGGGCTGGAGCGAAACTTCGAGATGTCAAAGCTGGGAGCGTGGGGCATGTGGATCATGAAAGCGTTGGGGAGGACCATCAGGTCATACTCCTGAGAAGTCAAGACAAAAACAAGAAACAAGAAACACAGGTTGAGACAGCAGGAAATGGCACATTTATTACTTGTGCATGCAACCACAGAAATGCCATGCACAAATATTCACACTGTTTGCATTAAGACATGAAATGGACATTTACTTCTGAATAAATGTTTGTTTTGTTACTCTCTATCATCAGATGTTATGGCACAACAGTGATTCAACCTATATCCAGTTCTAAACACCCGGTGTCTGGTAGCTCTTTCCTGGGAAAAATCCTCTGCTGCACAGGAAGTGATGCGTTTTATGTTTCTGGTTTGTTTGTAATAAACAGAAGAAGAACTGGGTAGTAAACCCTAACCCTGAACAGATAAAGAAATGAGCGCCACCTACAGAAAATCCAAGCTCCGCCCACACTTTAAAAATAAAATAAAACATCATCAGCTCAGAAAATTTCCTCCCCTCTATAAACAACCTGTACATTTTGCAGACAATACCTGTGCATCCAACTCCATGATATGGGACACCTTGTTCCAGCCAAAGCCCACAAAACGCTGGTCGTACTCCGGACAGTCCCGTCTTACCACAACATAAGGTTCAAAGTCTGACTCCCACTCAACCTTATAGGGTGTGGTGGCTGTTCGCCATTTGGCATAGTTGGTAGGAGCATGGCCCTTGGTCCACACATGATACCTAGAGATACAGAAAGAGAATAATAAGTTAATTATCATTCATTGATATGAACAATTCATTACAGATGGATTCTTATCTGGAGTTCTTATTGAGTGTCAGATACCTGAAGGTGTAGAGGGTCCCCATGTCCAGCATGGAGAGCAGCTCAGCTTTGGATTTGGGGAAGGACAGGCGGTAGCGTAGCGTCTCAAAAGCTGGAACCACCAGAGCCTTCTTAGTGTGGGCCATGTCCAGTTGCACCACAGCTTTTCTGCATGGAGCAAATAAAAAAACGATTAACATGATCCATATGTAAGACTAAAACCAACACAGTATTCATACAGTATATTTTACTGTCGAAAACAACTAAAACCAAACAGTATTCATATCTTTAACGGTCTACGACACAACTGATGCTGCATTCCAGACATGTTGGAAAGTCAGAAATTCTGAATTCCCACTAGGAAAAATGCAATGGAATGACCTTTCAAGTCGACTTCCAAGTAGGAAACTTAAGGCAAGATTTCTCAACATTGCATGACCTTAAACGTACTAAAACACTTGTGTAAATTTGAAATATCAAGTTGCACTTACAGTTACTAATATTCTGTGCTAACTAGCTCGGTAATGTTGCTAAATATTGACGTAACATTAGCTGTTGCATAGGGAACAGTATTTTACATTGGGCAAATTAAATCTAGCAGGCATCCATGATTCTCTCCTGGTTTTTCCGAGCTCGGCCACTGGAATGCACAGAGGTTGTAATCACAACCTTCCGGCTGGGAATTTCCGACTTCCGACTTGGAATGGAACGCAGCGTAAAACCAACTGTCATATCTGAAACTGTCTTACATGCCATTAAGGATCTCAAACTACTACCTGTGCTAGCTTGAGTGCATGGCAGTAGATCTTACCTGAGGTAATCATAGAGACCATACATAGGCAGGAAGTCCACATCGGCCAGGAACACGTACGGCGTGTTGGCGTTCTTCAGGGCCATGTTCCTCACCAGGTTGACCGGGTAGAACTGGCCCTCCTTGTAGACGATGTGATAGCCGACGTTCTTGCGGTTCTTGAGGACCTCGGAGGCCTGGGCGTATCGCAGGAACTGCTGGGCCTCGGCGTCTGACATGTAGAGAGCCAGGCTGATGGGGCCCTCCCAGTGCTTACAGATGGCCTCCAACATCTGTAGCCTGCAGGGAGGAGACATGGATTATTGATGGGGACATGGAGGATTATGCAGAGGTGGAGGGAGATTATGATGATGATGATGATGATGATTGTATTTATATAGAATGTTTCTAAAAACAATTAACAAAGTGCCTCACAGACCAGCATAAAATCAAACAAGACAGTACAGTGGTAATAAATGAAAAAAAAAAATGAAAAAGAAATGATGTAATTTTTTCACGTCTGCTACCGATGCCGATACTTTTGGATTGAAGCTGCCGATGATATTTTGTGCCAATTTTCTGTATGTTTAAATTTAACCATGTTCGTGCCACAAATTCCAAAATATTATAAAGAGTTCCAAGTATTCAGTGTTTCCAGAATTGTCTTCTTGTCAGGGTGGAAAAGCCTCTGAAGCAGCATTCAGACCTTCATGGGACACTAAAACTCCATTAAAACCCAGACTAATAAAACTTTTAGCAGCTCCTTAAGGCAGGGTGAGGCAGGTTTCATTGCAGGTTTTACAGACTGACACCCCTGAAGCTGTTGAGTAAAATCCTCACCCCCATCATATCAGCGGTGGGCAACACTGACTGGCCAATGTCCAGTTTGTATTGAAAGGCCAATATCGTCCCTATCGGCAAACCGATTTATCGGTCGAACCCTAGTAATTTCTGATTTAATTCATTTCTCAGTCATGGTAATTTATAGAAAAATAAAATATGAAATGCAATAAAATGTAATAAAGATAATTGTTTCAGCTTGTTTGGTGTGTGTTAGAATGGGCACCTGTCCATAGAGAGCTGGGCAACCAGTGTGACATCAGTGTCGTCCCCAGTGGGCGTGTACTCATACTGCAGGAAGTAGAGGTGCACACGGTGCACTGTGATTCGCTCACGGCGGAAGTCGTAACACTGGTCGTCCTCGTCCAGCTCCTCCAGAGCAGCCTGCAACTGAGGAGGGGGAATAAAACAAGGAATCAGCAAAGAGCTCAGCAATTCATTATCAAAAACACTTCTTAAAGGCAAAATCCACCCTAAAACACTTTAACACTGTTAAAAAACAGCTATTGGTGATATTTCCAGCAGCTACAATGGAGTTTGATATCAGAAAAAGTTTCAGCGATCTAAAACATCAACGGTAAACGTCAGGTTTTGGTGTCAGTCCCTCAGAATCAAAGAGCGAGGGCTTCTTTCTAGAGCTGCCATTTTGCACCGACGTTCAACATTCATACAGGGAGAAATCCATCGTAGAAGAGGAGAGACCAATTTATCCACCCACGGGAGAGGAAATAGACCAGAATGCAATGGGGCCACAAGACGTTGTGTTTTGTGTTACTTTTGTGTAGGGGGCATGGCCGTGATCATAGACACACCCAAATGTTCATGAACTGGTTGGCTAGCTATATTTGTATGCCCAATATGTCCAAGCAACAAGTTCACGCCCTTTTTCTGGGGGTTGTCGAAAGGCATTCCGGGAAATGTAGGAAATCACTAACTGAAGTAGAAGTAGACGAGGCAGGTTGAGGGAAAGTTAATGACAACTCTTCTTCACAAAATAACTCCTGGAATGCGTTGAACATCACAGATTGATTAGATCTTACAGTGGAAGTTTGTCAGGGGGTGAATTGTCCCTTCAAGTCATCCTGATTGAGTTAAGAACCCCACTGCAGCCCTGTGGTACTATCTAAATGATCTACAGTATATCAGTCTGATCTAAATCAATCAACTTTACAGCAAACCTCCACATGGGTCAGATAAAAGGGTGGTGTAGTGGATACGCTGGCTGGCAGACAGTGGCAGCCTCTCACCTGTACGCTCTCTGGGCTGGCCTGGCTGGGGCAGCCAAACAGCTCTCGTCTCAACAGGTTTCCATCGTATTCCAAGAAGGTCAGGTAGAGGTTCCTGAAAAACTCCACGTGCTTGTTCTTCACACGGAGCTTCTTAGGAGAGTTCCAGTGGATCACCTGAAACAGGGTATGTACAACGTACAGTAAGCTCTTGGTGCCAGTAGTGAAAGATGGCCGTGGTGCAATGTGAATGCATGCAATGTTTGTGTGTACGGGCCGGCACGTTGGCCTTGAGGTTAGAGAGACTGTCCCATAACAGGAAATTCCTTTGAGCGAGATACTGAACCCTTACCTGCTCGCTCTGGATAAGAGTGTCAGCTATCTGCCTTAATTGTAATTAGTAAATCATGTATAATGTGAGCGTACCTTGAGGTCGGACACCTCCGTGTAGCACTGCTCTGAGCGGGTGTGGTCAGACAGCTGAACGTTCCAGAAGCAGGGCAGCTGGTGCACCAGCACTGGGTTCTGCTTTATAAACGCGTTGAAGATGTCCTGTATGCAATACACAGTAGGTTACACAGTTACCCCCTGCTGGCAATGAACAGACAGCTTCTACAACACTTAAGGCTGAATTATACTTCTGCGTCGAACGCCGCCGTTGCTATAGCCGGAGTACTTCCGTGTTACAGTACTTCCGTGTTTTCTGATACATTCGGCTGTGTCCAAACCGATGTTTTGGGATATTTCTCGCCATGAATTTAGTGACATCTGGCTATCTTTATAATTAGAGGATGGGGTGTCATATAAATGAATATATTTGCGAACCTCCTCAGCTAGTCTCGCTTCGATCTGCTCCGTGTTGTTATTGTTGGCTGAAATGAACCGGAAGCACGTGGGGGGAAATACTATGCGACCCAAGCGGACCAATCACAGTGCTACGGTCTGCGTCGCCGGTCTGCGTCGCCCTACGCACAGTTACATTTTTGGAGAGGTGCACGTAATCTACGACGACAGCCTCTGAGGGCTACGCTGACACCGGAAATACCTACGAAGTACCTACGGCGTAGCTACGCCATTGTTTCGATGCAGAAGTATAAATTGAGCTTTAGCCGCTCGGGAACCCACCAGAGGCGTCAAGCGTCAGTCGCGTCAAGCGTCACGCCAAGTGACGTCCGT
>OMLI01090062.1:0-21439 GCA_900302605.1 Rondeletia loricata | reverse complement strand
CAGCCTGGATAGCATGGTAAACGTGGTAGCCTGTCTCTTGAGAACTATTCTGACATTGAGACAGTAAATGTGTTAAGAAATTCACATAAAGTTGGATATTGATACTTCAAAGAATAAAACATAATTCGAAAAAAACTTCCAGTTCCGTATTTTTACTTAACACATGACAAATCAGCTTTCTGTCAATAACTTTGGAAAGGTAGCTCCGATTCCCACGATGTTTGCTGTAGGGAGAGCTGTGGGAGAAACACACACACACACTGACTTTATCACGTCACTTCTGCTTCTGTGTTACTATCACAGTGCGTTACTTTTGTACTTTTTGCATGGGGGGGCTGGTAGGCTCCCGAAGTTACCGGCGTCATCGTGGGTAGGTGTTGCAGTGGGGTTAGCCCGACGAGTCAGACCCATGGAATTATATGCAAGCTACGCCTCCCATAAGGTCTGACCATGGAAGTATTAGATTATCTATGATCTGTCTGACATCTATGCATTGGCTAATTACAAAATGCGTCTCCCAACGAATGTGTTTCTTTTCTGGATGCAACAAAAGTTTCTGTTTTATTTAAGAGGCCTACATCAATACATCCATTCTTTGGAAATAAAAAATGGATGTCCAGCTCACCTTGGGTAAATAATCCAAAGCAAACACTTTTGCCATATCCACATTCTCACCCCTTGATAAAGCAATCAAAACCTGCTTTTGTTGCTCCTTGGAGGGGATGGGGAAAGTTTAAACCTAAGTCATACAGGTTTGTAGCCATTCTTGTAAGGAAAACCTATACTGGTCAGTGTTTACACCTCTTCACCATCTACCTGCAATATCTGCCCGAAATCACCTGTGTTACAACGAGCTGAGTAGGCGCAAGGTACGGGGGGCTTTTATTTTGAAGTTCAGCTTTCATACATGGCATATGTTTACACTGAGGAAAGATCTTAGCTAATACAGAGACACGCAGAGCAACACTAGTTCAGTCAGGAAACTCCTGCTGGCTTCAGCTGATTGGACTAACACAGAGCATGCTTACAAGTGACCCAATCACCATACGCCATACGCACACCCTAATGTCAAGCCTTTTAAATGGCACATACTCACTCACCGATCAGCCTGCTTCCTGACTGCTGCTCCTGTGCTGACGTGCTGTCGCTCACCCACCTCCTCCCCAGCTCCACCTGTTTAGATCTGCTTTTATGTCTATATGGGGGGTATGTCTCCCTGTCTAAGTCTATTCATCTGCAGCAGCAAGCCGTAAAAGCAGATCTATTCTGTCATAACCATTAATAAACGTATTAACATCAATACGTGAGTTGTCCTGACTGAAATACTTTATTGTTTTTACATCATCATGAATACATTGCGGGGAGAGAGACAATTCCCACGCACACCATCCCGGTAAGTCAAAGTAACTCTATAAGACATTTTCACCAGGAGACATATTTTATAAACAATGGACGTTCTATTGATGTTTTTCAGAGCTAGTGCATTTTTGAGATTCAAAACTGTTAGCCTACTAATTTTGTTCGATGGACCCTTACCGTGATTAGGATACCGACATTACCTGCGGATCTGGAAGATATCAAAGGTAAGGAGTTGTCATTTTGTGTGCAGTCCTGTTACAAAAGAAGGGATTGTTGTTGGTATAACACTGGGATCGTAAAATGGTGTATAGAGGTAGAATCCTGAGTTTTCACACTTTCAACTGATGTATTGGGACTCGATGGGACTCCTGATGTAAATTAGCCTTTGAAGATCAAACAAAGATGTGTCCAGAAATATGTACCAACTTATGTACAAAGGATGTACATAATCAGATAATGTACATGAATGCAGATCAGAACTGTGCAAACATTGCAGATGTAAGTAATAAACATACATAGATGTGTCCAGAAATATGTACCTACTCGTGTACAATGATTTGTACAGGAATATGTACAAGTCATTTGCATGGACACATATCGGAACTGTGCAAGCAGGGCAAATGTAATAATAATAAACTTGATTTATATAGCACTTTTTAAAAAC
Organism: Rondeletia loricata; assembly: GCA_900302605.1. Taxonomy (NCBI): domain Eukaryota; kingdom Metazoa; phylum Chordata; class Actinopteri; order Beryciformes; family Rondeletiidae; genus Rondeletia; species Rondeletia loricata. Next base: position 19,416 of record OMLI01090062.1, on the reverse strand, counting down.
AATAAATAATAATACAATAAAATAATAGAATGAGTCAAAATAAATTAAAATATTATAAAATAGGTTGAAATAAACACTATGAGAAGGCCTTTACATAAAAGTAGGTTTTAAGAAGTGACACCAATTTTGCCAGCCTGAGATTCTCAGGCAGGGAGTTCCACAGCTGAGGGGCCCTGACAGCAGAAGCCTGGTCACCTTTGGTGATGAAGCGTGTTTTAGGAACAACCAGGAGGGCCCTACCTGAGGATCTCAGGCTGTGCTCAGGCTCATGTGGGACTAAAAGGTCTAAAATGTAGCTTGGTGCCTGACCCTGTAGAGCTTTAAACATTGTCAATAAAATCTTAAATCAATTCTAAAATCTACAGGCAACCAGTGAAGAGAGTCACCAGAGTCAGCAGCAAGAAGTTGATCATTTAAGACTGATAAGTGCTGTTTCGGTGCTGTGGAGAGCAGTACTGTGTAATCCAATGCATTAGGAACAGAGAACAGTCCAGAGCAACCAGGCTTCAGCACCCAGCTAATTAACTGAGGCTGGGGCCGTTGTGGCAGGAATCATTGTGTAGCCAAATGGCAGCCAGCATGAATGAGCACTTGAAGTTCGCCTCTCTATGCCTTGAGGGGATGAGCCAGAGGCTATGGGGGCTCTATAGCTGCCTCAAGGCATCGTAGAAGGGATGGGAGCCTCCTGTCTGTCACTGCCTATAGGCTGTCCAGGCTCAGAGGAGAAACTGTGCACTTGCACTTGCACCCAAAATTTTGGGAGTTTGGCCCATTGGTCACCTCTGTGACTCCAGTAGATAGCTCTGTCCAGTGTGCATGTTAACGCTTTAGCGTACAATATGTTGAGTAATCGTAGGCGACTAGCATTATCTAAAATATGAAGATAGACCTTTTAGTAATCCAAAGTTGGTATTGGTTTTTATTCTATGACCCGTAGATTCCTAACTTCTGAAAACAAAATCTCATTCTTCATCATTAGTGAAGTCCATTACGAATCAACAATGCACAAAACTAATGCCTACCATACATTAGAAGACATAGTCTGACACACTCTCACATTTAACAATCTGTCAATCTGTCTCAAGTCATGAGTTTTTAGTCCTAGAGCTGCTCACATCTTAAGATTCTGTTAAGACTGAGAATCATGCAGCATCACACATTATAAGACTCCAGCAGGATTTTTCAGAGATTTTTTAGCCCTCCTCTTCTTGTCGGAAATTCACACAAAGAAAAAAAGGAAGCCAGCACTGTGGGCTAGTGATGGGCTGATTTTCTATTTAGTAATACCAATACCAATACTTTTGAAAGTCTTCTTGTGTACATAAAAAGGGGACATCTTTGTGATTTCTACAGTGGAAATTGGTAAATGCAGACATAAAAAAAGTATATTTGAAAGCCTTTGCATTAGTATTAAATAAACTGCGAAAGATCAGACTTCTCTTTGTTTTCTGTTTAATAACAGCAATTATAAAACACATGTTCAATATTATTACCCTTTTCAGGAGTTATTCTTCACATCACGTCAACTGAAAATTTTAGCAAATAAAATACCCTGAAGTGAAATCAACAACATAGATAAAATCTCTTCAAAATAACACAATAAATAAAATTCATAAGAACAGCTGCTCTGACTGTCTGGTCGTGTGGTTTCTCTGTGGTTTCTCAGTGCCTGTGTGTGTATGAGGAGTGGAGGGAGAAGTTAATTGTTTGCTACATTTAATTTTTTCACTTTTTCAGCATCAGATACACATTAAATTTCGTAATAAATAAATATAAAAATTACTGGTTAAAGAAAACACTTTGTATGGATATTTTTACGTGAGGATAGATTCTCAAAAGGAAACGTCAGGATCTGAAGTATCGATCCATCCCTACTTTGGGCAATGAAACCCAATGAAACAGCAGCAGCAGCAGCAGCAGCTTTTGGCCTTGGACTTGTGTGTGCAGTGGTCTGTACTGTGGTCTGTAGTGGTCTGTACTGCCAGTTTGACGGTCCAACGGAACCGGGACTTGCGCTTCCTGCCTGTTCCCCGCCAGCATCGCCATGTTTACTACTCTGTCTGTCTGTAGAGTCTTGTCACATGTCACTATAGGTGCTGATGTCAGCCAAAGAGAGCGCACCTATTGGCTGTTGATAGTGTAGCATTATCAATCATGTAGTTGACCATCACACACCTTTTGAGCCAAGACTAAAGACTTAAGATAACATCAGACATGTTTGATTTTGTCGTAAAGGTCAAGACGAGAAAACGACTGCATTAAGACGCTCCGACTGAGTCTTACACCTAATGACTGTTGTGATGGGAGCGCGCAGCAACTGCAGTGATTTTACTCCGACTTTGAAAATGTGTCTAAAACTGTGAAATCGTTTCAAATATCGTCTAGTGTAAGGTCAGCATTAGCTGTCTGGCTAACTTCGCTCACTGTGCGTGTAAACAAACGTTATGCTCAAAGTCTTGTGGGAAGAGAGATCTTCTGGCACTGAAAGTAGCTCCAAATAGTCTGTTTTACTAATCCCCAAAACAAGCCTGACAGGTTTAGACGTGTCATTAAAATGAACTAATCATCCAGGCTTAGAGCTGTGTGACAGATCTCAGGGAGAGGCAGTCTACCAGCGAGGAAAAGACTCAGACACAGATTGTAGGTGCCAAAATTAAACAGTTCTTTATTTTTCTAAGTGAAGGGTAGGGGAAGGGGAAGGAGATGGAAGTCCTTGGGAAGTTCTCCCAGCCCGGTGTCTATGGCAGAGCACCGGTGGAGAGGGGAACGCTGACCTGGAGACACACAGAGAACAAAGGGCAAGTGGAGGAAGAAGGCAGGGGGAGGGTCCAGCTTACAGTGCCAGGCATCTGTTGTCCAATCCGTCGTCAGGTCCGTTCCGAGTAGGTTGTTCCCCAGGGGCAGCCACGTTATACAGGTTATGGAGACAATCGGGTCAGTACAGCAATTATACAACAACAGTCCGTTCCCAGTCTTACCGCCTTGGAGTATCGGTTTGCTCACCTACCATGCAACCACCCTCCTCTCCCCTGACTGAGGGTAGTGGCTGCCTTAAATAGGGAGATAGCTGATCTGCTGCAGCTGTGCTCTCTCCACCCCTGCCACACCAGGGTGGGAACATATCGGCCCTCCCACACTCTGCCTAGTGCTCCCCTGTGTGGGAGAGGGCGCTGTCCATGGTGCTGAAGCCCAACTGACCTGTTTTCCTGGGTTGAGACTCCACAGCTGCTACAAGTTCAATTTTTTACTTAACATGCTGTATGATTAAGTGTTACCATGCGCACCAGACAGAACTATCTACCAGAGACACAGATGATTTTGGTGCCAAAATGTGTAGTCCTCATCCTAAAGACTCAACAACCAACATACTGAACAGAGCCAAGATCAGGGTCTGGTTGTAGTCATTATTACTTCTGCCATTCCTAATTTTCACAATCTCTCTCTAACATTCAAATCCTTATTTTCCTCTCCTCCGCCTCTGCTTATCTCAGATCTGCACATCCTCTCAGTCCTCCCACTCTCTTGTGCTCTCTCTTATTATCTTTCTCTCTGTTTTGCTTTCTTTCTTCTCTCTTTTTTCTGCTCACCTCTTTCCCTCCTTCCCTCAGGCTACTCTGGCCTGCAGGGTCTTGGGTTCTGCAGAGTGATGATGATGTATTCTCTCTTTCTCTGTCCTCCCTCCACTCTCTCAGCTCAGCCCTGGAGACAGTCTTCTCTCTTCTGGGGGAAATATGAATTTTGACTTGGTGGACGGGTTGTGCCCTGCGGCCTGGTTGTGAAGTCTGAATCCATGGGGGGGGAAGTGGAAACAAAGTGGGAATGACCCAAGTGGATTTCCATATTTTCAACCCACAGCACAGCCCATGTGTCTGTCTGTCAATTCCTATGCACATAGAGTAGTGTGAGAAGACAGATCAGACATGACATTTAATTAGATTTTAATGGTCAAGACGCAGATATAACATCGATGATGAATACATAGTGGAAAAATCTTTCAAGGCAAATGTGAGGAGTGCAGTCCCATTTTCATCCCCACACGTAAAACGTGTCATACCTGTCAGTGTGCTTTCACCCTTACATTTCTAAAGGTAAAATGGAGGACAGGATATAACGTTCCTTCATAAACACTGTTGTGTTTTTTCACACAGCATTTTCTTGTCCCAGGGTCCTTAGCTCTATACTTATAGTTACCCTAAGGCTAACCTGAATTACAGAATTTGTCAACAATTTTAAGCCTATGGCCAATTTATCTTTTTTTTTTTTTTTACTTCATGAGTTAATCAAGGTCAAAGTTCTAGAACCTAGTAAAATTGGACGTAATCCCCCTGCAGAAATGGGCCAGTTAGTGATGGGCAAAAGCCAGCCTCAGTACACTTTAGCATGCAACAGCGCAAAATGTTAGTTTTGCTCAGAGCTATAACTCTAGATTCCAATTAATCCAGAATTGGGCCTCTATATGAATGCTCACCTTGGATTATGGCACAAGGGATAGTAATATCATATCCTGTGTATTGATAAATGCTTCTTGCTTTTTGTGAGCGTGGTCGATTGTATTAGTGTGAATATAACTGATAATTGTGATTTTTGTATACCTTGGACCTCCAACATCGGTGGATTTGCTGCTATTTTTTAACGCTTGTGTTGACACACTTACACAATTTGTGATGCCGGGTGGGAGATATCACAGCCTACCAAAAATTCCTACATATCCTACTAATAATAGGTGCCAGCTTATGAAAATTATTGTGGGTGCTCATCTGAAAGGACACACCGCATATAGCTTTTATTCTCCCCATATTCTCCCTGACTAAAATGCTAAACTGCTATCACGATAATAAAAGGGGGCTTTTTATTTCTTTTTTTCCATCACAATGAACTTGTAAAAATAGTCCTGTCAGTCTTTGCACTGATCTTGATTTTCTGATGGTATATACATGGTATATACATGTCCTAACTGGTGTTTATTACTCCACATATCTTACATCCATTATGCTTACTTCGACTATGAGCATAATGGCATTAACATAATCAGAGTATGGTGTTAACATGGGTTCTGCCTTACTCGCATTATTGCCTTAATCGCATTATAATTGCATTATTAGTGTACATGTAAATGTAGCCAATGTCTTTTTGTTTTGGCTAAGCATATTTATTTTTATATATATATATAGTTTTTTGTTTGTTTGTTGTTGTTGTTGTTTTAGGCGGGGAGGATATTGGGGGTGCTCAACCTTCTCAGCACCCACAGAGCTGGCGCCTACGCTTATAATTACCAATAGGAGGTTGACCTGACATTTTTTCACAGTCGGCAGTATTTACATAACATCTGATGAACGCAGCATCAACGGTCTACTTGCCAATGAGCTCATGCTAGTTAAAATAACATATCTAATACTGCAATATATGCAAGTTTCAGGCAATGGATAACTGGACATTGGAGGTAGGCAGGTCCCATTGCAGTGTGGGTGTTGTTGTTTTGAAAGAACGTGTTTTAATCGCTTTTTGGATTCAACTGTTGGAGATTACTGTTGGCCCTGTGTGTGTTTGACAGCAGCGCTCCCGGCGACCTGGATGTATATTACAGTGAAGTAAGTGATGAAATGTTCAACACAATCAATCGTCATGATGGCAAAAACTAGGAAAATAAGGCCCAGGTTGAAGATAACCGGAATTGTCCTTTTACCCTCAGTGATAGTCAGTGGTATTGGTCTCATGTACCCATTATCCCCCAGTCCCACTCCCAAAAATCAGTGTTCTATATGTATCACAATGTATCTGAATTCCTAAATTCCCCCATAGGAGCAATAAAGAGATGTACATGACAATGCACATCTGCATTCTTTGCAAGAAGTGCTCGAGACAAATAAGAAAAGCATGATATCTCATTTGTAGATGGCTGTGCTCACAGATTGCTGATAGATTTCTGAGATGTTTCTCCTTACTGACCCATTAGAGATGTAGAAGAGAATGAGTGCATATTAAGACGTGAGAAACAAAATGAAAGAGCTAAGTGAGAAGCATGATATACCAGAATGAAACAATCCAAGGCTTGTCTCTCAAGAGCAGAATTTCTGAAGTATGATAAAATAGTCAAAATCTTACACTGATTTCAAATGAAACTCATCTATGTCTAGAAGTAAATGAGAGGAAGAGGATATCTTATTTAGGATATTGCTTTCCCCTGGGTTGACACATTGCCTCATGTTACTTTGTAAACCTGTACAATTCGACACGTATTATAGAGAAAGGAGAGAACATAAAAAAATCATTAAAATTTTTCATGACTTCCCCTCATTTACCTCACCTAGGGGAACAGTACCCCTTTAACAGCCTAATATAGCTCTAATATAACTCTTAATTGCTTTAGCTGGAGAGGTTTTATGTATCGCTTCCCTTATCAGTAACATCTTAGGAAGGAGGCTGATAACACCTCCCCTCCCCCTTCAGCCCCTGGGCTGCTGTATTTGGTCCTTAGATCCCCATGACCAGTTCTCCCAGTGGGCTTGGCCCTAGGCCACAAGTGCCCTGTCATTCCTATAGGATCTCCAGTTGGTGCTGTAGAACAGTAGTAATGGAAACATACGGGTATACCTACTCCAGTCAGCCCCATTGGCTCCAGGCCTCATTAAGGCTGCTGAGGGCTCAATGGCCTGTCACACTGCATCTCTCTGCCCATTTATCTGCGGACGACCATTGTTGCATATGTGTGTGTGAGCGTGAGAGAGCGAGAGAGAGAGAGAGAGAGGGTGTGTGTTATGGTTACAGTGGGTCAGTGTGGGGGAAAAGCTAATACTGCTTTCAAAAGCTGGTACCTTAATTTTAAAAGCTGTTTTCAAGAATAGACCAGGTGGATAAAATGCTTGCCCACTTGCCCGTTTGTTTAGCCTCTGTCTAGCTGTCTGGACTGGCAAGGGTGGATGCTGGGAATTGAGCTCTTTGCTCTGTGGGACAGATATGAATAAGGTAATGACATCAGACCCCCCCCCCCATTATGCACACAGAGACTTACACAAAGAAGAAAAACAGAACAGTCAATGCTCACAATAGCTGGTAATTTATGTCTGGATAAATTGTCTGTTGGCTTTTTATTTTTGAATGTTATCTTTGCAAGCTGTCTGAAAGTCCTTTACAACTCATTAGAATTCCCTGCAGGCATAATGTTCTCCAGGTGGATCATTTCAGCTGTCAGGCCACATCTCTGCAGCATTGTAAACAACACGTGAGGAGAGTGACAGGGAGGATTGCTGCCATGACTCCCACAGCCACAACTGCTATCCTGAAGAATGAAAGATGTCTACTGCATCCAGACAAGATAACTTTTTCAAGCTAATGTTGCTGGATTAGTAAACCCAATGTGCATGACTAGAGCAGGACATACACACTGTGTGGTCTGATGCTGTACTTTTCCATATTTTACTTGTTTTATTGTCTCCCATGATGAAATGGATCGTTTGTCCGTTTGTTCATCTGTCCATCCATCTGTCACACACAGATCTCTCAAACATCACTGATCAGATTTAAAAATGATATTGATTATTCCAAGGGGGGCGCTACATCATTCATTTGTTCGTTTGTCTAAGTGTTGGCTGGTAAGCAAAACAAATATGAGAGATCGTGAAAGAGTGAGAGCAGATTCTGAGAGTTTGGGTGAGGTGGAAGGACAGCAGAGAGAAAGAATGTGAAATGTGACGAGACAAGAAGCGACAGACTGCAAATGACAGGACTACATTGTTCTGCTATATGATTCAATGATATAAAAAAAAAAAGCTGCTGTATGGCCCCTACAGTTGGGGATTTTAGAGTTGGTGAAGGATAGTACTAATAACTTGAATTTGAAACAGATGTGTAATCTCTTCTAAAAGATCATATCTACCACCCAAAAGATCATGGCCATTTTGGACTGAACTGCATTGGACAAGAGATCATTGAAGTTGCATGGAAAGATACATTACTGTCAGATTAGTGTTAAGACTCTTGGCTGTGGTTGCCCTGGTGCATTGTGTGGCCAGAATTTGTAGCAAATTTACCCAGTTAATCGGGACTAATGCCACACTGATCCATGAGAATATATTGAGATTGGAGTTTTTGTACTGTCACACAGCTTTCCCATCTCGATTATAAAATGATATATTGCCATTGTATAAATCCCCCATCTTGCATCTATCCTGCACAATTATATAGTGGTTTGCCATAATGCATGAATCTTTTATTGTCTTTTACTTATTATCTTTTATTATTTCTATTTCATTAGTACTAGCCACTTCAGCCTATTCATTTCCAGATGCAGGAAAGTAGAACTGAATAGGTATAACGTCACACAAAGCTCAGGTCTCAGACATGCCTGGTTGCAACACCATTTCTTGTACCTTCTGATAACTAAAAACAGCTCAAAATTGGAATAATTAAGTTACGTTAAGTTACCGTGCAGCAATATATGACAACGTTGCATGTGGAACATGCAGTAAAAAAAATCTGATTTTATGGCTGCATGTTGCCTGGATTATGAGAAAATAAACAATTAAGTGTTTTTGAGGCTGAACAGACATTTTTGACAGCTTAGATAGAGAATGCAGGAATGGGAAGAGGATGAAAGAAAAAAGAAAGTTGGAGAGGGTGACAGACACATAACAAGAGGCACTGACTTTGAAGTGTATTTCTAGATGCTGAGTAGTATTGTTTTTCTTTTGTTTGTTCCAAAAATAGCCAGAAAGCAAATATTGGCAACCACAGACACAAAGGAAAAAATAGAGAAGCAGTGCAAGTTGAAATTCAGTAAACAATAAAAATGTATTTGACATTTATGACACAGTGCTTGACAAAAAGCTACGAAAATGGTGAATGCTCTCTAACTTTTTGAGAGTTAAAAAACCCTCTCATTATGTGTAAAGCCCAATGTGCAGCAATTAGCCTTTTGCATATCCCTGTCATATTATGCCTTTCATATTTAAGTGGACAAAGAAACTTCACCTGTGTTTCAACTGGCAGGAAGGTGAGCAGATAATGACAGAATTTTCATGTTTGGGTGAACTATCCCTTTAATGATTTCATTTGTAAAACATGGGTTACAATCCTATTTAGAGTTTTACAGAACTGACTTCAAATTCGTTTTTTATGATTGAACCATTTCACAATCTTGGGTTTACATACAATTTGTTTGGGGGGAAATATAGCTCCATATTTCCTCTGAGCTGACGTTAAGCTAATTGTTGCACATAAGACCTGTCTTTTTTAAGGAGGGCCTATCTGTTGAAATAGGCTAATATACTGACTTGTCCATGCAAACTGTCCATGCAAAATGCTTCTTTTATCTAGCCTACCATTGTATCTTTTCTCTGCCTGTTTTGTAATGCCCATATGTGGCTATTTTCCTTGCTTTGGTGAAATACACTGTACATTAATTTAACTATTCAGAGCTTAAATAGTTATCCATCAAGATATTTATGATTGTTTTATCATTAACTCACTAAACCCCAATAGAATTCAAGAATATGCCCACAGGGTACTGGGGTTTTGATAGAACTGTTGTTCCTCTCATGAATTTTACACCAATGTGATCTAAAGAAGTATAGAAAAATGTCAATTCCAAGTCATCATTTTAAAAGACTATCTACTGTAATTAAGTTTGATATATATGTAAAAGATTGAGCTTTTATTTATGTTATAAAGAGATGCAAATATGATAACCTAACAGGCCTTCTTGTTGCTGTTATCAACAATAAAAGCCATCTAGCAGGACATGTTACATATTTTCACTTATTAGTTTTTCAAACAAGAATCAGTATGTTAGACAAATGTATTGCTAAAGGTTACTCAGCAAACCCAATGTGTCAGCCCTAAAGTGACAGCTTTATCACTGTTTTGGTTTAAATGATTTGAAGCTTGCAACAGTAAGATAAAGGGCAAGCTCATATTTCAGTCACTTTTCAGTCAAATGTTGTGATAATTGTTCAGTCACAGCTATTTAAATTTGTGTAACTGCAGTGTGAGTGTTATTGAGTTGAAAGGACGTGTTTCAAATCACTTTTTGGGTTTGACTGCTGTGTTGGCCCTGTGTGTGTGTATTGGAGAGCAGCGCTTGTGGGAAAATAGCCCCCAACAAGGGAGATTCCCAGCACGCCTGACCAGCATGCTTGTCGCGTGCCCAGTGTCTTAAGTAACGCCCTGTTGAGAAATGATTGGTGTCTGAAAAACAAAAGGTGTAACCACAGAATAAGATCCAATAGGATCCATCAAAGGAGGGATTTCAAACTGTATAAACTGAAGCGCACTGAAGGGAGCTTCAGTAAGTCTCTCCACACGGGCTTACTCGGTTTAATGCATTCTGTCATGTTTGCAATACATCTATATCTGCATCAGACTATGGGACTCAGCCATAGTTTGTGCTCTGATTCAAAATTCCCTCTCTGCGATTGCTACCATGGAAGTATTACATTATCTTATTACTGCTACCTACCTTCCTATGAATTGTTTGACTTGCCATACGTACTACCATTTTATGGCGAGCCAACGTGGATGATGTGTAGAGGTAAGTACATTTCTCTTCCAGTCTGCGCTGAGTTGAGTCACGCGCAATGTCCAATTGGATAGCTCTGCGCTACAGATGTGGGGTGGCGCACAATGTCAAGTTGGGGAGCTCTGCACCAGTGGTCCGTGCCACACTACCCAGCTGGATATGTGGTCTAGTTACACCCGCGCTGCGCAAAGCACAAGCAGGGGTTATGTGTTCACCCCTGTCTGTCAGTATGTATGTTTGTCTGTCTGTCTGTCTGTCTGTCTGTCTGTCTGTCACTAATGCGCATAACTCGCACTGTTCTGATAACAGCAATAACAGCAGGGCTTTTTGGGAACAGCTTCCAGCTAGGTAAGCTCATGGAATTTCCTGTCTCATTTTCTCTGTCTCATCCCACACCAGGTAGCTTGTTTAGGTGATACATTATTCCACTTGATGGGGATGAGACGTTGAGTGCAAGGCAGATGTTCAGCAAAAGGGCAAGGTTGTCACCTCCAGTAGTGTTTAACAACATTCAGAAGCTTCACCAACATCAAGCAGCAGCAGCAACAGCAGCAGAGTGAATGTGCAGCACAAATGAGTGTGAAGCAGGTCCGTTTAAATAGACCACTTATTGTCAGTGTTTCATTGTGGAATTGGATTTGATTTCAGCATCTGCTTCTGGTGATATATGAGAAGCATTGAGCCAACCAGAAACATTTGTAATTTAGGATGAATCCCCCAACTCTGATGGAATTGAGTTAAAGGTAACATCCAGTCATCTCATGTGCTATGACAAAATAGTCTTGAGGTTGCAATAACATTACTAAAACAAAACAGCCTTAACACCTCCACAAACATTTAGTCAAAATGGTCAGCAAGATACAGTATGAAGAAATCTCTCAAAGGGGCAAGAACATGCTTTTGGCAGAGGAGACCACCCGATTTGAACGTTATCACTCCATTGTATGAACGTTATCAGGTGTCATCAGCCCCAAAGACATGAATCAATAGGGACCTACTACACCTCAGAAGGCTGTAATCATTCATTTGAATGCTCGCACAAATGATCAGCTCAACATTATTATTGATAACAATGCAATTGTAAGTTAATAGCGCTGAATATCCATCCAAGCTGCACCTTGCCACTGGAGTAGTTAGGGACTGTGGGAAAAGTGGAATATAGATAGTTTCAAATTCCAGTAATTTTTGTTTCCTGCGGTGACTGTGTCACAATCCCCCAATTCATGGTAGAAATGGTTGACACAAATACACCACTACCATAACCATTATGGTTTTCCATTTAATGGTGATTCAAAACTACACAAGTTCAGCTGAATGCTGCATTCATGTTGTATGGTAATAATCGTCACAAGACCTGATGGTTGAAAGCATTGACTTGGAAATGTTCGCACGTTCAAACTCGCTTTAAGCCATCAAAAGGCATTATTGAAAATGTCTGTAGACTTTGGTTGCTCATAATTCCCTTTTTTACTTTTAACACAACCACTTAGTGATGATACATTTGAGCTCATGTTTTTACAGCATATCAAACATTGCAATGTCAACCACAATTTAAAATCCAGCAAGTTGTTTTCTCCCATGGCATTTTAAGAGTTGTGAGTTTATTGCCATGATAGATTACTGTTATGCAATGCAATTAGCAGCTTGTTAGGATTTGGTTATTATAAAGCATGTTGGCTAATTAGCTGTCTAGCTAGATAAGCTAGTCTCTTTATCTGGGAACCCATGTATGTGCTTGGTGAAAAGAGCTTTCTTGTTGCTGGCAAGCTAACATCAGCTAGTACAGCTAATCTATTTATCTAATGTATATTGTCAATTAAACGTTTTTGATGCAAGAACTCTTTTTACAATGTACCGTAATTATAAACATGCTTAGTCTACTGCCATGATAGATTACCACCATAATTGGAATTGTCATTTGTCATACTTTGACTGGACAAGCTTTTGTTCACTGGCTAATATCTTTAAAGTGAATGATTTTATATTTTTCTAGAAATGCATTATGCATTTTTGTGTATTTCTGTGGGCGGATACTGCATGGCAGGGTTTTGAGCATTTATGATGATTTATGATTTTATCCCTTTTCAACCTTTATCTAGGCTTGGCTTTTTGCACTCACACTTTGTTTGTGGAGTGATTCCCTTGGATCCCATGAATTAGTGATGGGAAGTCTCCTCCTTGCAGAGAAAAGTGCTGGCTAAGAGGAGGCATGTCAATTTGGTTCTAGTATACAGCTCATCTCACCTGAAGAAAAAGCTATTGAAACAAATAAAGAAGATACAATTTTCTCACAAAGACCTATAGCTTCTAACAAACACCTGCAAATGAATCTGTCCAACTTTGGAGATACGCATGGCTTCTATTTTTGTCGGACTACGCAGCGGTGTGTTGCTTATTTGAGCCATATAAATGTATATAAACGCCAAGATTTTGCTTAGTATAGTCATTTGTCACCATGTCAGTAAACAAAATAGAGGATACATAAACCAATGTCATTGAAATAAATGTTGGAGAGAGGTTATCTATGGATAGCCGCTGAGAAGCCTTCTATTTGGCTACAGTACACCTACACTCTCAAAAAAAGTGACATACAGTATCCCTGTATGGTACATTAAGGTTCCTCACAGTACAACCTGAGTTGTTTATGGAAAAATAAGCAAAACTAGATCATTGTGTTAACTTACCCATATGTAAAATGTAGATAGGCGCAACACAACCGGCAGACCGTGGCGGAACAAGAACGGACCTGGTGTAGCAGTTTAAAATGCCGTGCTGCAACTGGGCCGCAACAAGTTCGGATATGCAAATGTTACGCCTGCTGTGTAGTTTAGGCGTAAGAGGGAAAACGTTGTCCAAGAAATAAAAGAGGTCATGTCTTCTACAAATGTGGGGATGACTACAGACATGTGAAGCGACGATTAGCGCAAAGTTAGCTACATGGCTATCACCTGTCACTATGTCACACAAGAGTACAACCTGAAGAGCAGAGTGCTTACCACGGCAACGTTTTCCCCCGATGAATGAAATCAGCTCACAACATTAGGTGTCAGTGCTCGGTTTTGACGAATCTGTAATGAACAATGTTGTGTGGGTCACTGGTCAGGGACCTAACATTGTTGCTGTGCTTAGGCCATACCGGCGCCTTGACTGCCAGGATCATGTGTACAACATTGCCCTGCAACATGCCCTCAACACAGACGAGCTTGCTGAAACAGTTCCAGAGATAGCAGAAATGTTGCTGGCTGCTAAAGCATTGGTCAAATACGTGAAACAATCAGGACTGGTGAGCCAGTTGATCAAAACCATGAGATACATGGGGGAAACATGGTATAGCGCTGTATTCCACACCCTAGATTCTAGGGTGTCTATTAGCCATGTTCATTTGGCAAAGATTGTTTTGAACTGTTGCTGCCAAGTTAAAAGGACAAAGTTGAAGTTTGACTACCAAAAGGTAAGACACGTTTTTCATTCTCCCCTACTCTGTTAATGGTTTTGGGCCGCTGTGCCTAGCTGTGCTAGAAAGTTTATGTGGATTTCCCAGGCACTGTGTAAAAGTAGGGTCTGCAATTGTTTTGTATTCTGACACACTGACTTATGCTGATTTCTGTGCTAATCAGTTGTTAGTAGGCCTGATTTATGATTGAGTGTACTATGGAGGATGCTTGAACTTTTTTGCGGTCCATGTACGGTGGTTTTAGATGACTGGTCTTGTGTGGTCGGAGTGGAACAATAGGTCAACCTCGATCGCTTGATTGTCTGCCTTGATTGTTCATTTATTAATGTATTTCTTTGCAACTCCAAGTGTGTGTGTGTTTGTAACTGGGTTCTACAGACAAAAAACGACAGACAGGCAATCCCAAATTAATAAACACAGGCTATGAGGCTTTTACTTTAGCATACAATGTAGAGAGACAAACTAGAAACTACAACTAGAAAGAAAAGAACAAAAAATTTGGTGAAATATCTTACCAGTGTACCAACCCAGACTGTGCACATCACACCCCTGAGACCCCACGTAAGCCTCAGAATATCTAAGCTGCCTATCAGTTTGTAACAAGCATGTTCCAATCCATGGTGGGCCATCAGCAGCCCTATCATTATAAGGACAGGGTTTAAAGAGCCCATCCCCTGCCCAAGCCAGAGAGAAAAAGAATGAGAGACAGAGAGAAAGAACAGTGAGGGGGGGACATAGTTAGTAAAGTTTGGAAATGTCATCCAGTGCAGTGAGATACAGCAAGGAATGAAAGGCTGCATACACAACTAATGGCTAAGAAAAGTACATGCTTGCCTGCAGCATGACTACATTGAACGAAAGCCAAAATTTAGAGAGGGACTGAGCAGTCTTGATAAACCAAGAACGTAAACAACATTGAAGGGTACTATAACAATGGAATGAAGAAAAGATGATTACAGTGTGTAGGGAAAATAGAGGGGAGCAAATAAGCGTGTGACGGAGAAGAAAAGCTCTCAAGTTCCCTACTAAATGTCTGGTAGAGTGCATCTAGCAGAGACAGGCCCTACAGCCGCCAGTAGTTCTGAATCTAGTTAACCTCACCAGCGACCTCCTGTCAAAGAGGCCGTTGTGGCGGAGATATCATTGCGGCGCTGCTGTGCCGAGTAGGCCTGTTCCAACAATCTCTCTGACACCTCCCGGCTGTGTGACCCCTCAGCTGTGAAGGACCTATACTGCTCGCTGCTCAGCTTCTCCAGACATGCCTCTCAAAGTTATGGGAGACAGCTAGCTAACACGTCTCAGCCTGCCTCGTTGCCTAATCACACATACATTTCTACAATCTGCAGGTTTCATGATGTGTCAAGCTATTGTGATGGCAGCATGTTATCAAATGACTCCATTCATTACTTGTTTGCCAGCTATTATCCAAATGACAGTTTATCAAGGCATTATTTTGCTCAGTTGTCATCATTTTGATAGCGAGTGTGAAATGATTAGGTGAATAAACCAGCTAGTTCGGATAACTTTATTATTGTATAGCATCATTTGTTCATTGTATCAAATGCTACACAATATTCTGTCTTGCGTGTCTCTTAACCTGAAGGTATGAGTATAGATATTTTAAATTAGTTTTCTGTGAATCTCCATCTGTGAGATTGTGGGCTCTAATTCATCACCTCTCACCTTCCATTCCTCTTTTCTCATCACAAATCTCTTTTTTCTCTCTCTCTTCCTTCTCCATCTCTTCATGCCTCTTAATACCTCCCTTCTCTTTCTTTGTTTCACTTTGCTCATCCCTCTATCTTTTCCATTCTGGATGGGAGGCTAAATTAGTGGGTAATTATAGTGGCTAGCCGTGGCTGTGTAGCTCTGATGGAACAGAGCCTCTCCACATACCTCAGTAATAGACAGACAGAACCCCCACCCCCACCCCCACACCTTATACAGATACCCCACAGCATCCATCCTGGACTCAGTACAAATGAGATCCACTGGAGATGACATGGTTGATAGCCATGAGAAAGCAGTGCTACAGTATGTGACATTTCAAATGATTGTCATTGTTGTTGCAGCAGCAGCAGCTGTTGTTGCATTTATTTCTGCTGCCATGTTTGCATTTGTATGCACTATGTATGTCTCATGGCACTGCTTTGAATAATGCACTAGTTAGAAAAGTTTATGATAATTTTTTGTTGTCAGTGGAGTGGAATTTTGTGTTACTTCATTAGTAGTATATTTCATAAATAATGCAAGCATAATCATAAACACACACGAGGCCTCGTACACACACACACACACGCACACGCACACGCACACATAAACATTGACTCTGATGCTCATTATCTCCTCGGAGGTGTCCCCATTTTTATTCCTCCAGCAGCAGAGAAGAGGTTTGTCAAATATCTCCTGGAAAAGAATGGCACACACATTCTGACCCAGATTCAATCTCCTCATTGTTTAAAGGCAAGTCTTAGATTTGGAGCTGCAGGTGTGCTGTAGGTATACAAAAGATTTCCCTTCTTAAATATGCGTGTGAGATCTATCTTCTCACACGTTCCCTCTGTTGAAGTAGAAGTGTCAAGAGTTGCATAAGCCATATGAGAAAGTGGCCCCATTGTAAACTGAGGTGATTTTATATTGTTTTCTCTGGAAGCGATAAAACTAAAGAAAACAATTCAAAACAAGCATTAAGCCTTTTCTCTCTCCTCAAGCCTAACAATATTTCTGAGTAACAGTAATAAAGGTAATGAGGAAGGAAGTGAACGGTGGGGGCTGGGTAAGGTTCAGAGGGGACGAACACAGCAGTGAGGTTACAAGGGTTGGGATAAATTCAGGAGGGAGCCAGGGTAGGGTACAGGGTGACAGACGCTGGGTAAGGAGCACAGGAATGAATAGGAGGAGCTAGCAGGGAGACAGCTGGGGTGGAGAGGGAACCTGTCTAGATGCCACTGATCTCATACACTAAGATGTTCTAGCAAAATGTCTCACTGTCATCCCCAAGCAGAGCCAAACCCCAGGAGTCCGCTCCACTAGGACAACAAAAGCTGAGTTGCAATGTAATTACCCCTCTCCCACAGCTTTTCGACAAAAGAAAAACTAGCACAATGCCACATTGACAGTTTATGAAACTGAGACAAATTACCACCAATCTTTTATCAATACCCAGAGCAAATTCTAGCGGCAGGCAAGGCAGCTGCTGAAAAGATGTATTGTTCTACGCTTTAGTTTGTGTTGTTCTAGTCTACACCTCACTTCGTCATATAACTTGCTCTTAACATATACCTGGACACTGTTGTGCAGGGAAATTAAATAATTATATTTTGTATTCACCATATCGATCTTTGTCTCTCTTAAGAGCTGTCCATGGTGGGCCTGTAAATGCTATTCTGTGTTACAGAATAGCATTCCTCTTAGGAACAGCAACTTCTGACAGAATATTTAATGGAGAATCTAAGAATGTTACTCACTTCAAATGCTGCCTCTGGTTTGCCTACTCTTTCTGTCCCCTTGCTGTCACACACAGAATGCATGCAAACACACACAAACTATTTAAATTTAAATTTAAATATTTTAATAGAACACAAATATGGGTGCGTTTGCTTATGAACTGGGAATGGGAAGTATCCTCTTTCATAAGTGCAACAGTTACTATGTGTATTTATTTTTATGTTCATTTACCAGGCCCTTAATGCCCACATGCAGCGCCCACATGCAGCGATCTGTGTAAACACACACACACACACACACACACATGCACGCACGCACGCACGCACACACACACAGGGGGAAATGCTTTGAAATGATATGAAGGAGCAGAAAGAGAGACGGGAGGTGGAGCTGGAGCCTGGCCATGATGAATTATGTGCTACTGAAATTATTCCAATTCCCATTGTTCTCTTCTGAGAGCTGCAGCTCTCCACAGGAGACGGCCCCTCACTGCCTATGACTGGGACTAACAGCAAGATGAAAGATGCAAGGGCAAGGGGGAAGAGAAGGAAGGATGGAGGAGTTCAGAGAGGCAGGGGGAATATAGCAAGGTAGATAGAGAGGGAGATAGGGCTATCTGTATTATTATTTAGTATCTGCGTGAAATAGAGAGATAGGAAGCAAGGAGGGGGAGAGGGAGGATGAAGGGAGGCAGGAGGAATGGGGGTGACTGAAAGGTGTAGGGGGAAAGATGTGGACAGGATTGAAAGGATTTACTGGAAGTGAGTTAGAGATGGAGTATTGAGGTGTGAGAGAGATGGAGGGTGAGTGAAGGAGCTCTATTAGATTATGGGGAGACAGGACTGAGAAGCAGAGTGGAGGGGGAGGAGGATTCTTGCAGAGAGCTGGAAGCATGCTTTCAATATCTTTGATAAATGCTTTCAGAACAACAATACCTGCGATGCACTCCGCTGGCACTCTTGGAAATGGTTGTGTGATCTCTCTTTCCCTCTCCCTCCCTCTCTCGCTCCGACTGTCATGTTCTTTTACTTACATTTTCATGACTTTACTTAGCCAAGTTCAAGTGCGATCACAATCACATCGAATCGCTGTGCAATAACCGCATCAGTCAAATCAAAATACTATGATAATGCATTGCATTTCCAAATACATACCTATTCCTCCCTTTCAGCTTTGATCTTAGCCAACATCAAAATCAAATAATATATAGGTATGTATAATATTTAAATAACATTAACTGTAACAGAAATACGACACTATATAATTCTTGAAGTGTGAGACTTGAGTACTATGCTCTTAGTTTCCTTAACATTAAACTTTCTGTGTGTGTATAAACTGTAAATCAAGTATATAAGTCAATTAGTCAAGCGAAGAGGATTTGTTATGGAACTGTTAACCAGCCATGTTCATTTGGCAAAGATTGGATTATTGAACTGTTGCCGTGCCAAGTTCTTCAGTGGATGACGTTTCAGTGCTTAATTGGAATTGCTACTAACAGGTAAGATGAAAGTGGTTTATTATTATACTGCTGTGCTGTGCTGATGGGTTTGGGCCGCCGTGCCTATAGCAGTGTGTACTACTAGCCTATGTGTTGCTGATTTGGCCCACTGTGCGTAAAAAGTAGCCTAATAGCCTACTATAGCCGGCCGGCCTTAGGCCTATATTGCTTGCCAACAACTGCTTTGTTGGTTAGGTTTTCTGTGATTTATTTGTATTTCTGTATGCTGGTTGTGGGTGTTAGTAGGCTAAGCCTGGCCTGATCAAAGATGTAAGTTAGGCTAACTCGCGCCGTTAGTGTCACATAAAATCACATTCCAGTCAGATGATGGCTTTTATGTTGATAACTTTGGTTTTTATTCACTTGTATTCAAATACTGGTAACAAGTAATGTATTCCGATTCTTGTAAAATACCAATTTAGCTCAGCAGCATACGACATTTCAGTGTTTCCCATAGGCTCATCTGTGGCGCACCGCCACAATATCGGCACGCCGCCACAAAAT
>OMLI01090060.1:0-16687 GCA_900302605.1 Rondeletia loricata | reverse complement strand
CTCTAAATCTGTGGCCGGAAACCAGCCCTAACAATTCAGAAGGCATGGACATTTTTTCTTTGAATAGGGAGTGTATGAATACTTAATTATTTCATTCATTTTGTATACAGTTTATCAGTCTTAAAAGAGGATGTAAATGCGTGTGTGTGTCTGATGTTGTGGCAGGGTTTACTCCGTGAGTGTGGAGCGACTCTAAGCTGCTTATAATTAAAGGCCCTATATGTAAATTTTCGGCCGAAATTCACATTCATTACGCATTTTTTATTGCCAATGAGTGAATTCTCCATAACTAATGAGAACTAATGAGACCAGCAGCGTCTCTCTCTGTTCAGACGTTCAGTCTCTATATGAGCAGGACTGGGGAGGACTCGGGCCGAGTTTTCACGGCAAATCTACCGGATGTGAAGTTATGCGCGTTCCCGAGCCTGCCTCTCACACACACACACACACACACGGGGCACGCACGAGCCAGGAGCGCGTGTAAGAGACTGACTGCAGTTCCCCTAACAGCCACTGTCATACAATAGAGTAACAATTTACATATAGGGCCTTTAAGATAAAAGTTGAGGAGTACAAATAATATATTCTGCTTTCACGCTATTACGGTCTGACTTTGAATAACAGCATGACACATGTACCAGGATAAAGATTTTTTTTTTCTTCTGAATATATGCATGAAATAAATGTGAACACATGGCACTCTTATACATTCTTTTAGGGAACACATCACCGCGTGCGATATCGCGTGCGGAGAGGGAGAGGAAGGTGAGCATGCGGCTCCACCGTGGGGCTCCTGCCAACGTGTCATCTTCTGACCTCACAGCCCGTCACGACCAATCCCGAATTTCCACATCGCAGGTAAGAAAACCCTCACAGAAACACTGGGCCCATGCCTGCGGTTGGACGGGTGACCAGGATGTGCACACTGCATACGCCGGAAACCCCAGAAAAAATGTCATGGGCGAGAGTGGCATGTGCCTCAAAGCAGGATGGCAGAGTGGACAAGACAAATGTTCACTGTGCTGTTGCAACAGAACGATCCACCAACATAGCACTTGACATACAGCAGAACATGCAACAGATGGTTGCTTGAATCAGAACATTTAGCTCTTTGCAGCGATGTGGCTGATCTGCAATGCTCTTTGACTGCTTAGGTTGCCGCCTCCTTTCACCAGCAAAGTTTTCTGTTTCATTTCAAAGACTGCTTCCTCGCAATATACGTCTAAATTGTGCACCTGGCTGTATGAAAAAGCACAAACCCAGTAACTTCCTTGACCTTCTGTGGACAAACGCCTACACCCCTTTCACACTATTGATCTGGGAAATACACGGGTCGACTGTTTGTGTGAAAGGGTTAACCGTGCAAAACAACCCTCTTCAATATCATAGTTGAGACCCAGCTCAAACTCTGCTCGGCTTGGTGTCAGAGTTTCGTGCTTAACCTGTATGTTGGGGCCACACCTCCTTGGCTCATTTTCTTGGCGCACACCTGTGATGTAAAAGGCACAAGGGTGGTGTTAATAAAGCCGATGCCTTGCGGACGTGACAACAGAGGAGCCAGTGGCGTCCAACAACACTCTACAGGGTTGTGAAGTGTTGCATCATGTTATTAGGTGACAATTAAGGAAGTACTGTACATGTGGGTCTGTCCCAGGTCTGGTGTGAATGATGGTGAAATGGCACATTCCCAAGTGTGAATTGACTTTGACATGGGATGGACCTGGATCAGCATGTCGTAATATTCCTGTGTCGTGCGTGTGTGAGAGCGAGAGAGAAAAGGACACTAGAGTGTTGGTGCTTCCTCTAAGTCTTTCTTCTGTTTTCTATTTGCAGGTCAGCATGCCATTTGAGCACATGGGGAAGTAGAATCCTCAGGCTCTGCATGCACATGAAAACTGACAGGTGAGGCCCAGTTTCACTCATCTATACACATGCTGGCTGTACAGACACACACTCACAACTCAACCCTGTATCACTCATGAAATAACAATCCACTTGTTGTTGCAGGGCTGCAAGGTAAATTCATCGCTCCAGTTCTTTTGTTCTTTTTTTTTTCTGTCTTTTTTTTACCTTGTCATATGAAAAGATAATTGCCAATGGACACATGGATCTTTTCAGAATGGACAACAAATCCTAAAAAGATCCAAGGAAGTACATGACAGTATCCCACATCCACCCTTTGATGACTGCCGGACCCTGGCTCACCACCACCACAATACAAAAAAGCGAATGAATGCCAATGCTACACTCTTGTCTCTCCTCATCGTTACCCCATGGTTGCTCATAACCGCCCCCCCCTCAAAACATTCCCACAGTACCCTGTCTGACAAAATGTGAAGAACTGTTGGCGTCAGAGGAGCCAAGTGGAAGGTATCAGGGGGACCGCACGCATGTTCCTGGTCAAAGGTCAAGTTCCTATTTGATTTGGGCTTAATAAAGATTTATCCATTTCTTTTTACACTGCAAAAACCAATCTCGCAATCTGTCCAATCTTTTATATAATATTACAGGGCTAGTTATGAGTTTCCTCCTGTTTTGTGAATACATCTTGTTAATTGAATGGGCCCTTTTGAGGGTTGGTTCAGGATTTCCCTGTTTTAATGAGAGGAAGTACAGCTAAAAGATGGAGAACTGGAGAGGGGTAGGTGAGAGGTAGTGGACAAACGAAAGGTAATGTTGGAAAGAAAGGGATGAGTAAGTGATTGTTTTAGCTGTTGTAGTGCAATGGTTTTGTTGAAGTAGCGATGGGTGCTTACCCTTTATCCATGTCTTACCCCCCCCCCGTTGCCTGTTTTGTCTTATTCGTGTTCTTTGGTTGTGATGAGTGGGTGAGGCAAAGAATAAACATAGATATTGCAAAGACACACTCCCAAGTCTTGAGGGAACATCCTCAGGAAATTCTCAGTGTATTTGACCAGAGACCATGGCCACCCGTTTTGACTGGCGATAGTGGCTGCAATTTTTATGATGGTTCTTAATGTCACCTTTTTTAAACTTTTTTTTTTAATGCTTTTGTTATTGGAGGTCAGAGGGGAGTGGGCAGGCTCTCTTACAGTTGACTAGGAGGGGGATGGGGCATCAACTGAAGTTATTTCTCTTCTTTTTTCCTTTTTTTTTTTTTTTTACTTCACTGTAAATATTTTTTTATTTGTGTAAAGCCAAAATGTGGTTTGTTTTAAGGTGTAAAGTAGAAAAATACATTAATCGGGGCTGGGTTCAGAATTTTAGACGTTATTAATAGTACTAAATTGTGGGATGGGCTTTGGCCACTGTTACATTGCCAGCTGGGTCTCCAAACTTGGTGCGAGTGTGTGTGTGTGTGAGAGAGACAAATTCACAGGATCCCCTGCTAGCTAAGAATACAATATTAATTTTGTCTTTATGCATATTGTTTTTAATCTCTAGTTTTTCTGTAGAATCTGAAACAGCTTTGTTCTGCATTTGTTTCCTCTTTTTATTATTCATTTAACCTGCCTGTAACTTATTAGAAGCAGCTTGCTCATCAGGCACTTAATTGCCTGCCATTTTGTTTCTCTTTTCGTCCTCTGCTTCAAATACTGGGCCATACTATCCACCTCGGACAAGATATAGGGCTTCCTATATTACTTCTGAGAAAAATGGGATTCCAATAGTTCGATGTCACCGCCAGAGTTTTCTGTTGAAAAAGAGGGCTTTGGATTTTAACCTCCAGAAACCTTGATGTCATTAAGAAAATAAAAATAAAAACTGATGCAATTGGGGGTTTGTGTAAATGGAAATGACCTGTGTGATCTGTCCTTTGTACAAGCCAACATGACCCAGTGGCATTGTAACTGTCGGGTTCGGGTAATGGGGAATTCACTATGTATTGTGTACTGATATCTTGTACAGTTCTTTAACACACTTTAACTTTATTTACAACAGTATTTGTGTATATTTTATGAAGTAATAAAAATAAATTACAAAAAAAAAAGGTTCCTCACAACTTTTGCTTGCTTATTTTCTCTTATCTGTCGCCAATACCTTTTATGCATTAGGATTACATAGAGTAGTATGGGTTTTTTAAGTGGGATAGTCTTATTATACACCCAGAGGAAAAATGTTTTATGTCTGGCTCGGCTAGAGGAAGCTGGTCTGAGGTGTGAAGTGGATGTTCATTTGTGAACCTGATCAATGTTTGTTGACCATGGTCATATGGGATTTGGGGGCGGGGGCACAACAATAGCGCAGCCCAGCTGGCAGCCAAATTACATAATTTAACATGGGAAAGACGTTAATATTAAACCTCCTTGGAAGACCGCTGTAAGAAAAAAAAGCGTGGACTGCGCCTGCGCGAAACAGAATATTGGGCAGCTGTTTAGTACCGTGATGAGTTACCGATGGTGATGTGGATGAAGTAACGGTGTCTAGTTCATCAGACATGGATGGGAAACGGCAATATAATATCAACACTTAGTTTTCAGTGACGAATTTAATGTTTTTGAACGGAACAGACCAGTCGCTCCCTTTTAAACTTGTGTTCTCTTACCTTGCCTTGTTTTGACTTTACGAGCAGCAACACAGCAGGCTAACGCCAAGCTAGGTGGCTAACGTTAGCTAGCACAGCAGCGCTCGGCACAGTTAACGCTCAACTGGCGACACTTCTGCCAGCTTCACAAAACACAGGCGAGCTTTTCTGCGTGTTAACAGATATGCAGTGAATAGATTCAGTTAGCTGACGGCTGTTTGGATGTTAGCTCTTGGCCTAATTATTAACTTTTAATACTCACCGGTTTGAAATCGACATTATTGGCTGATCAGCTGAATTGATGCTTGGATTGAAACACCCGCAGCTCGTGCAAACCAAACAACTGCAGTGGAGGTAAGAAGCGAAGCAGCAGGATGGAGTCACTGGTGTTGGTACATTAGCCACCATTCTTCTTTTTTGCATTTTTACTTCACGTGCAGACAATTTTCAATATATAACCTACATGCAGTGATCAATATTGAAGTTATAGTCACTGCTGCTGTTGAATGTGTATTTCATTTGATGCGTTTTCATGAAATGTATGCAAGGTGGATGCTGGTGAGCCTTCATAGGAAACTCTAGCTCATCCTGTGTCCGATTTGTCAATACAGTTAGAACAATAAAAATGACTCGTGGTTCCCATTCAAAGCTTAGCTATATTGCTTTTAGTACTTCTGATTGAACACAGCCTGCATAGCCTGATGATTCTTTATGTTGCAGCTCTCCTAGCCAAAGGACTTATGAGGGCATGTCAAAAAGCCTGCTGTTAGGATTGAGGTCAAAGGACAATAGATGTTTTGAACCCCACCCTCGGGTGCAGTCAGCAGGATTGATGAGCTGCCTCTATCTCTTGTCTGTGAAACTGCCTGGCCTGCTGAGAAGCAGCCACCTCTGTTGTTGTAGTTGTAGGTTGGTAACGTTATTTGTAATGACTGGTATAGGTGCTGTCGTGCATAGTGAGCGTAGCCTACAGCAGTCTATATGAATGTTTCCCAGTTGATAGCAAGATAGGATATTTTTCAATGATTTTTGATATGACAACCTCCTTTAACTACCCATTCAGTCATGGTTTCAAGATCAAGTAATACATCCATCTTCAGACTACATTAGTCCTATTTTCAACTTGAACACCAAATCAAAGAATGCAGTAATGTGGAAATCAGTAGACTCAATTCAGGCTGTCTAAATGACATTGGATACTTTTTTCAGAAAACAGTCCAAACATAGATTTGCATAAAGTTTGTTTTTCTATGTCATCCTAAAATAATTTATCGACAGTTTCTTTGATAGGCAGTTAGGCCACGTCTTGTTTATCTGCCACTCAGATGTGTCCCAAGGTACTGCAATGCCACAAGCTGATTGATGCTTGAGTGTGAGTCATCCATGACTACAGCCAGTATCAGCCTATATTTAGCTGATGCATGTGGGGACTGAAAGTCATTGTGAAATCAGTTTTCACTCTGAATGATTAGATTATCGCCTCCCTGGAATCCGGACCAAAAGACTGACGTAGTTAGAGATGACTGTACCCAGTGATCTTTGATGGTTTGATCATAAGGGTGGTGGTGTGTGGAGCATCTTTCTGGATGCTTTTATAAGCTAGTTTGGTCTGTCTTGTTTCCTTTAGTCCAAATCTGTGCTGCATCATCATTATGTGAGACACCACTCTCTAATTGTATCTTATCAATCTATAAGCAGGCTGCTGATGTTGCACTGAGAAGTCTCTCTCCTATCCACCCTACTTTGCCTAGTTTGTCCCTCTTGTGATAATGTTAGTGATGCTTTTGAATGTAATCCAATTCATGGGACCAACTTGATCATCTGATATTTTAAAGTGATATGGGAAATTTATCAGGGTGTCTGTCGTTCACTGATGAAAGTTTGATAATTAAACTTCTGTTTGTTCCTCTTGCTGCAATTAAATATTTTTTGAAACGCACAAAGCGTGTTTATAGTCATCTTTTAGTGTGCGCAACCTTTGGCCTATATATGAATTTGTGTATATAGTTTGTTTTTTCCTGAAAAAAGTATTTAAATGTCTTAAATATGATATCTAAATTCAAGAACTTCAGTACTGCTACAGGCTTTAGGTCTTACATTAAGTTTTGGAGACCTTAAAAATGTTGCTGTTTTTTGGTGTGCTGTTTTTTTAGTGAGAAATCAGCCCAGTCATGCTACATACTACATGGACTACAGTTTTTACATGTTCATCTCAGTGGCAAATTGGTCTCATATTTCATCCTAACTAGAATTCAAAAGGTCTTAAAAAGTCTTTGATTTAACTTGATGAAACTTGCAGACACGCTGTTTATGCAAATATTTGATCAAGTGAAAAGGTGAATGTGGATGTCACAGGCTCAATTCCCTGCAAAGTCTAAACACCTCATGGAGACTGGTAGGTTAAGCATTAAAAACAGCAGGGAGGGAAACAATGACACATGCATATAGAAGGCAACTCAAGGGACTTCAGAATATGTAGTGTTGAAGTTTATTACAATTTTGTTGACAATGATATGTTTAGAGAAAGTCTTACAAGTTACTTTTAAAATAGTTACCATGGATGTTGAATTTCTTCATTTTGACATCAGATTTTCCATATCAGACTCAATGTCTCCCATTTTATCCAACGGCAATTCTGGTGTCATACACCGACCCCCTTTTGCATGAAACACAAATAATTGGTATAGTACTAGGAACTGTTAAGAATACCTTCATCCATTTAATCACCTTGTTCTGGACCAGAGAATATGTATTTGGACTAGGTTATGTTATGGTTTTCCTGTTTTTAGGTTTTCTGTCATGAACCTAGAGGAACCTTTTTGCAGCATCTACCCGAGGCCACAGGCCTCATGTGTCTATGTTCTCTGTGTTCAGCCTAAACTCTGATGCTGATGTGTGGCAAGGTGTCCCATTCCCATCTGTAGGGATTTGTTTGTGTCTAGGCCTATTTACAGCCCCCCTGCACTTCTTCCTGCCTTCAGCAAAACAAAGAGAAGAGGAGAATTTGGGTCAGCAGCCCTCAGCTCGATTTGCTGTGTTTGAGTGATTCACGCTCTGTTCCTCCCTCCTGTGTGTGGGTGGTTTTTTTCCACCCTCAATCATCCTCTCCTCACCCACCTACCTTATGCCTCCTCTCTTCACTCATTCTCTCTGTGTTTTGATCTCGCTTCATCTGTCTATCTACACACTCTTTTGCTGTGAATATCTCTATGCTGTCCTAGTTTGCTCTTCTCCGTATCTTATTCTGTTTTTCTTGTTCCTGTGTTTCTGTCAGTGGATGTTCTCTTGAGATTTAGGACCTGTACTCTGCAAAGCCTGATTGGTATGCTTCTCTACATGACAGTGTTTCATTCAGGCTTCATAACCTAGAAACGTTGTAACACAGGGACCTTGCATAAAATATCTCTCAGGGTTGATTATCATTGAGTGTTGTCTACTACACATTTAAAATGTCTAAACTCCCTTGTGTTTTCCTGAGGTTAAATGTGTTTGTATTTGATAACTGATTACTGAATAAAGTCCCTAAATTCCTCTCTGTCTCCTCTATCCCCTCTTCATGTAGATGAGTCAACTTTGGCTGCAAGACATACCCCTGTCAGAGAGGCTGGGCAATGACTCTCCAGTGGGCCTGGCCCCGGGGCCCCCAGCCACCGTGGCTCCTCAAGCGCCCAACTCCTCCTGGGTACCAGAGGCCCCGCTGGTCACACCTGAGGAGCCCATTTTCCTCATGACCTCTACTGCCCAAACTATATCAGGGTTCTTTGTTTGGACAGCCCTTCTAATCACCTGTCACCAGGTAAGGAGAATCTGAAATCGGGAGCCTGCAGATGGCCTAGTGGTTAGAAAGACCAAACTGAACCTATAACTGAAAGATTATACTTTCAATCTCCACAACAATTTTATTGAACTATGAAATAATACATTTACATTGCATATTGGCAAATAAACACTCAATTTGTACTTTATTTTAAATCATAATATACTACACGTCCGACACTTCTTTCCCACTGGCAGCAGGCCTTACAGAAGAGGATGGTACCGTTTTCCCAGCTCTCTGTCCCCAACCAGTCCATCTTCCACCGCTTGACTGTTGAGTTTTTTATGATATTGGTTGTTTTATTTTTGTTGACGCAGTGGTTTGTGTGGGGTCAGCATTTTCACCTACAGCTGGCTGCGTGGTGCCACAATTTCTACTTCCTCAGACTGGTTCCCACGAATCGCCCACGGGGGATAGTAGTCACATTCATGTGTGAATATTTGACAACTCAACTGAAATTTTTTTAACATTTTTTATTTCACTGGCATTTTATGAACTTTCAAGGCATTTTTGCCCCGAGTCCCTGTTAATTGTCGACCCTGGTGTGTACGTACCCAAACCAAACGCATACATGCACATACAGACACTGTGGGGAGAAGGCTTCTGCAAAATATTGAGCAATTCACTATATAGCTTGACCACACCACTTACCGCAAGTTAGCTTTACACAGAGCACTTATACCAGGACATTTGCTTTTCTGATGCAGATTTAGTGTCTGTGTAAAATGAGCCATCATAAAGGAGGTTAATTGCTATCCCTGTTGTAGTCTACCCATCTCCTAATAAAGAACAAAAGCCGGTCCTGGCAGGGAATATTCTAGCTTTTTAAGCAGGTTTACCAGGGCTTCCTTCTTGCCCCCTCCTAAGATGGCTGCCATAGAGTAGCACTGTGGCATCCTCAAATCACACTGCAGATCCAGATAGTACCAATGGTGGATGTAAATATTTCCTCCCAGATTCCATCCAGATGCCTGCCAAGTTCAGGTTGATTACGCTTCCTGGAACACACCCAGCGTCAGACGCCTCAGGCTGCTGAGCCATAAAGGAACTATGGCAAGACTTCAAAGGGCTTCACCTTTCACTGCTGCCTGTCTCTTGGCTACAGAAAGACATACTCTAGGTTGAGAGAATATTTACTAAGGCAAGGCTATGAAAAAAGAAGCAACAAGGTATAGAGGTATGCCTTTGTGAGTCGTGTGGTTTTGCTACTTGTGGATGATTATATAATCAATGGAGTCCAATAATTGAAATCTCTGGAGAATGGAGATGTTTTGTATATTTGTGCGGATAAGCTCAGCAAGTTATCTTTGCCTTGTTTGTGTCAGTTTATCAGTTTTCATGTTACAGTGAAGTTCTCAGTAAACTCGCCTGTTATATAAGTGAGATCTGTTATTGTGCTTCAAGGCTCAAGTTAATGATTCCTCTTCCATTGTTTGCTGCTGCTCTTAGTCTTCACACATAAAGGGTTAAAGATGAGCCCTCCGTCGCTCTGGCAACAGGTGCCCCTGGCTCTAGTATGACATCAGCAAAGAGCAGGGAATGGGTGGGGGTGGAGTTGCCTAGCAACAAGCCCTGTGAGCGGAGTGCACCGTCTTGCTCGGTGAGCTGTCACCCACTGTATGTTATTTTACATGCCAGGAAAGGTGATAGGTGTGGCATTGTGTAAGTGGAAGGGAGCCAGATGGAACAGTCAAAGGTGCTGATGACAAAGGCCCTACCAGTCCCTTCCTGCTGTCTACGTGTCTGAATAGGGGGGGGGGGATAAACACACAATTACCCAAAACAGAGCCACAAGCATGCACGTGTTTGCGCACACACACACATGCACACAATACTCTCTGAGATCCTACTTAGGCAAATATATACCTGCTTTATTCAGACTTGCACATACAGACTAGAGCATAATTAAAACATGCATACAGATTTCATGAGACGGCGACTGGTTTCAGCTAACCCATTTACTGAGCTGTGGTCTCAGAGGGAGGAAGTTGATGAATATTCAAACACATCATCTTCCCCTGTCTCACTTTTTTGTTTATGTGACAAAGAAGTTTTGGTATTTAAAAGAAAAAATCCACCCTAAAACAGTACTGTATGCAAAAGATCAAATCCTTGAGAAGAGTTTCAGAAGGTACACACTTGTGAACTGATATGTAACTAACGTTACATAACAGTTGGTGCTGTGCAACAAAATAGTTACTTTTTATATCTTCTGAAGTTGATGGAAGCTTTGTAAAAAGCATTTTCCTTCTTTACCCTTTGTCTACTCCATTTACATCAGCTACATGAATTTGTGTTTTTTGTGTGTGTGTGCAAGTAAATACTTAAGTACATATGTGCATGCATGTATGCACATATGCATGTGTACTAACATCTCCCCCTCTGTCTCTCTCTCCTTCCTTTGTTTATGTTACAGAGAAGTTTTGGTATTTTAAAGGGGGAAAACACACTAGTTTTTTGGTGATCTTGGTCATTCAGTATTTCTGAGCATGAGCAGCTCTGTCCCACAGCTAGAATCTAAGCAATCTAATGCAATTTGTGATGCCATCAAGAAACAATTTTGGAGCTGCTCCATTAACAGCGTATGGAAGGCGGCAATTGTAGACTCATAGAATAGTAATTTGAGTTCTTACACCCAGCTGAACTTCGTCGTAGTAGTGCTTACAGTTCTGATCCAGAAAATGTATCCATATCCCCAAAGATCACTCTGGGTTCAGTAAGTGTCAACACATTTGGTCACATATTCATTGCCAATGGGGCAGCAGTTCAGATTTTAGTCTTGCCTCCATTGCAGGCTCTGGGAGTGACTCATTTTTGCACTAAAGTCACGATGACTCATGATTAAATCATACAAAGCTCTGATGGACCTTTCTCCCTCTTTCTCACACCTCTTTTCCTGCTCCCATCTTTTCAGATATACATGCACCTGCGTTACTATAGCTCTCCAAATGAACAGAGGCACATAGTGAGGATCCTCTTCATAGTCCCCATCTATGCCTTTGATTCCTGGCTCAGCCTTCTCTTCTTCACCAATGAGGAGTACTATGTCTACTTCGACACGGTCCGAGACTGCTACGAAGGTGAGTGGATAGAGGTGCACAGTACATTGAACTGGTAAAGTAGTACGTTCTTTCAAGTTTACCATTTCAGTGAAAGCAGAGATCAGTATCAAAGCCATAGGCCTGCTACTGTACAGTGTATGCAGGCTGGTGGATGTGCTGCCATAAGAGATTATTTGGCACAAACACTTGTAGGCCAATATTCACCAAGGCCGTTAGAGTGAGAGTTGTGTGTTCCAGTATGTGCCTTTTGATTCCCATAGAATTGAGGGTGTGAAATTTATGTGTTGTGATTCCCCCAGTGGCAGATGGCCTTTGCAGTGTCTTCTTTTACGATGGCAGCCATCTTTGTTCTCTTGTTCCCAAGGCCTGTTGGGATTGCTGGGGAGGGGAAACCTGTTTCCTAGCAACTGTATGAAAATGAGCAAAGCCTTGAGAAGAGTTTCAGAAGTCACTCGCTTGTGAACTGATAAATAGGGCGGTATGCACAAAACACAACTCACTATATATTATCTAATGACTGAATGGTAGAACGGTGAATAAAAGTAGCAGTTACCGTGTATGATGACCTTGTATTGCATGAGATGGGAGTAACAGATGATTAGAGCCATCGAGACATAGTAGAGACATGGAGGGCATTAGTGTGCTATTGCTGTCATTTTTAACACATACATTCTGGCATCGTATGTTTTTAGATAATCATTTATGACACAATCCAGAATTAATTTGACAGTCAGAATTTTGGGTATGCTGAGTATTCTTGAAGAGTTTCACTTGTAAATGTAAGATATATTTTTAAGAAGCTCACAACTCAAACTATTTCTGATTTACTCCAAAAATTTAAAACAAAATTGCAAATGGACCTTTTACACTCTCAAAATACATGTATAAATCAGTTTCAGCTGTCACATACTGCCAGTCCTTTTCACAAAAGCTACAAGTACAATACATTCACAAAGCCAGTATTGGGATGAATGTGTTTTCACGGGTTGCTGTACTACAATCACAGATTTGGCCTTCAAACTCAACCCAAGCCAACCCAAACAGTAAAGAGAGTTGAGGCAATGGGGAGTTGGTATCTGTTGGCCTCCACAACTACCCTTAAATTAAGCCTGAGAACACCTGGGACTGCAGATGAAAACATTCTACCAGTCAGGGACACCAATTACTGGGATCAGGGTCTGGTCAAGTCAGGTTTATTTAAATTGCATGTTACTTAACAGCATTGGGACTATACAGTTAGCACAATAGCTGATAAAACATTTACCAATAAATAGGCTATGATGCAACTATTTATTGTGCTATTTGGGGAGTACTTATGTAGAAACCTAGCTTGGATGTTAGAGGAAAAGGGGTGAGAGCAGGTATGTCATTGTCATTGCACAGATGTGTTATTGAATTAGGCCCTTGACACTTCCAGGAGGCTCAATAGTAAGGTCAGGCATTCACCCTCCACACCAGCTCTCAACACTGGAGAACTATACCCTGTAATTATGTTTAGGCTTATGCCTAGTTCACGACCTTACCCAGTCATTTCTAAGCTCGCTAATGGAGATGGCTCACCCTTCTGGCTTGAAATGGCCAGCTCAGCAGTTCAGAAACAGAATTGTATCAGCAAACCTTAAGCTTACTTATGACAATTATACCAAGGGTTGACAACAGTGTATTACTACCCACTCCTGCTACCATAGCCATGTCATCATATGATGTATAACTCCTGTCTTCACGGGATATGGTTCCATATTTATGACCCTAACTGGTGTCCTTTATTTTCAGACAGAGCCACTGACTGGTCTTTTTGGCTGCTTCTTCTTTTTAACTCGCATTTCCCAATCCATAACTGCCCTAACACAATATACATATTTCTTGACTTGCTCACCTTCATGTATGAATCCAATTTGATGTTTAGGGCTCTCTCTCCTAACAGTGGGTGTTTCTGTTCATTTACCCTCAATTGTTGCTGCCAGGAACTTTAACACATGGTTATGCCACTGAGGGCTGGTTTCCCGGACAGGCATTAAGCCTAGTACTAGACTAAGGATGTTTTTCAATGGATATCTTCATTGAATTTTGTCTTTAGTCTAGAACTAGGCTTAATCCCTGTCTGGGAAACCAGCCCATAGTGTATCTTCCATGGGCAAGACTAACTTGGCATGCTGACAGGATATGTCTGAGTGTTGCTGTTTCTGAACACAGAGGGCATGGGTGGACTTCACCTAGCCACTGGTTGAGGTTTTGGGGTGATAATGGCAGACCATTGCTCCAATAATTAATCAAATCCTAGACGCCTCCAATTGCAACGTTCTTTCTAATTAAGTTTCTTCCTTTCTACACTTTCTCAGTTCATCCATTGTCCCTGCTCCTCCTGGCTATGTAGTTGCTGCACTACCAGCTTCCTCTTTTCTAATAGTGTAGCTTTGATCCGTGCCGGTTTACTTGTGCCAAGACCAAGGCCTCCACAACCTTGTTGCAGTTGCCCTACAATATCCATGTGTCTAAGTGTCGATTGTGCTCGCTGAACTGTTTCTTTACGGGTCCACTTCTGCCCATTTGCTAGGGTAGGCTAGTGCTTAGGCTTCTTACTGTCATGTCTTTAGACACTGTTAGCGTCAATTCCAGTCTCACTTTCATTTGAATTCCTCTGTTGGGCTGGATAAAGATAACTCCAGGACCTCCTTCCCATAAAGCGCTACACTGCTAAGACATCCAGGGACTCCTACTCATTTCCTAATGAATGAGATAATCCTCCTCTCTAACCCATCAAGCACTCCTCATGTTATTTTACATAATTTAAACATATTTGCTGCTATTTTGCTTGAATCTGGGAGTCATTTTACAGTCACAAATGATTACCCCGAAAAAGCATTAACCCGTGTGTCTCTCGGTCTGCAGCCTTTGTCATCTACAACTTCCTCAGTCTGTGTTATGAGTACCTGGGAGGAGAGAGCGCCATCATGGCTGAGATCAGAGGGAAACCTATCGAGTAAGCCTTGTTTGCTCTCTTCCTCTCTTTCAATCTTCCATTCTCTCTCTCTATTTCGAATGTGATCTGACCTATATCAATCAATGCATTAATTTCATTTCAAATAGTATGCTTATATGCATAATTCTCATCTATTTTGACCTGTATTAACCTGTATTTCACTCCAGGTCAAGCTGTGTGTATGGGACCTGTTGTCTATGGGGCAGGACCTACTCCATTGGTTTCCTCAGGTTTTGCAAACAGGTACCAATCACCCTCTTGTCTCATACACATTGTTTCTAGTCTGTCAATGGGCATAATAACACTAAGATTTCTTGAAATAATTCAGCACCAAAGCTGCTGTCCCAGCTAAGTTTTAATGTGTGTGTGCTCTAAGAAGAACGGGGGAACAACTATGTCCACTTAAGACCCACCAAATATTTGAATATTGGGATAATAATACTTTCTCTTAGCAATTTTCTTGTGGTACCCTGTCACTTTGTGCTTGATTACAAAATGTGTAGTAAATCTTAGTTTGTCTACTGTCAAAGTGGCAGTGTAGCATCACTGCATCTGGTCTCTGCCAGTCACTTTATATTAGCCCAGTAATTACCCTGACACATTGTGTCTCTTCTTTTTTGTACTTCCCTTCCTCTCATTCTTTCTCACTCTTGCTTCCTCAGGCGACTCTCCAGTTCTGCGTGGTGAAGCCCTTAATGGCCATGATCACCGTCATTCTGCAGGCTTTTGGGAAATACAGAGACGGAGACTTCAAGTATGTTTGCACACAACATACCCACTCTGTCATTCACAGCATGACTGACTTGACTGCTGTGTCGCAGCATGTTAGACCCCAACTGACCTCAGCCAAAGGGCTTTTCAGACCATAATGTCTCTTGAGGCCATATTCTGTTGTCACTGTCATGTCGTCGGTGTGAATAGGGATTATTGGTTGAGCTTTCTGAATATCCTGACCAGATCCAGGGAATTCGTATTTCTCCTCGGTGTCGATTTGCAAAAGATACAAATTCAAGTCTCCTGTTATCTCTTACATGTAGTTCTTAATTCATGTCTCTAAAAACCCTAATGAGGGCCAGCATAAAGCAACATCAGACAGAGTGCTGTTCTAAGGTCCAATTGACCATCTTTTTAATTATGAACTAGAAGGCCTAAAGCTGCAC
This sequence comes from Rondeletia loricata, assembly GCA_900302605.1. Taxonomy (NCBI): domain Eukaryota; kingdom Metazoa; phylum Chordata; class Actinopteri; order Beryciformes; family Rondeletiidae; genus Rondeletia; species Rondeletia loricata. The sequence continues at coordinate 1,182 of OMLI01090060.1, read as the reverse complement.
TAGGCAAGATTACTAGGGCTGCAACAAAGCCTGTCCCTCCCCCGTAACTGAGACGCTGTAGATTTGCCCTATTTGCCCAAATGAAATTCTGGTTTCATCACTGGCACACAGGAAGTAACAAATCAAAACATGAGAGTGGAATACAAACTGTCTCCTAAACGGCACCAAGCACCGCACCAAGGATTCACCAACGTTAGATCTCTTGCCTCTCTCGTCCCTTTGGTATAAAGCCATCACAGACTGGCTGTGTTGGTAAACATGAGCATGCTGTGTGCAGTTTACTGACGTCACGTTACATGATTTATAGGTATTGAAGTCCTTACATTTTTAACTCTTACCTCTAGCTGCCATTTGGGGCCACTGACGTGAAATTGCCTTGCGCAGCTTCAACTGATTGTAGATCAGCATTCCCTCTTTAATGCTTGATATGTATGGCTCTAGATTCTCTCTCTGCTGAGTCAGATATTTACTGTGTTTGTCTTTGCTAAAGCATACTGTGTGTCCCTGTCTTCTTCCTTCCCCCTATCTGTCTCTCCCTCCCTCCAGTGTGGCCAGTGGCTACCTGTATGTGACCATCATCTACAACATCTCCGTCAGCCTGTCGCTGTACGCTCTCTTCCTCTTCTACTTTGCCACACGTGACCTGCTCGTCCCCTACAGCCCCGTTCTCAAGTTCTTCATGGTCAAGTCGGTCATCTTCCTCTCCTTCTGGCAGGGTAAGAAGACCACATTCTGCACTTAGACACACCACCAACACACATACTTATTTAGTCTGACATAATAGTATACAGTGTAGTAGTATCTGAAATCTCTCTCTCTGCGTTTCTGATTTTCTCTCTCTCTTTCTCTGTCTCTCTGTGTCTCATTTAGGAATGCTGCTGGCCATCCTGGAGAAGTGTGGAGCCATCCCTAAGATCAACTCTGCTGAGGTCTCTGTGGGCGAGGGCACGGTCGCCGCTGGTTACCAAAACTTCATCATCTGCATTGAGATGTTCTTTGCTGCTGTGGCTTTGCGCCATGCCTTCACATACAAAGTCTACATGGACAAAAGGCTGGACTCTTATGGTAAGGGGTGTGTGTGTGTGTGTGGGTGTGTGTGTCGGTGTGGGTGTGGGTGTGGGTGTGGGTGTGTGTGTCGGTGTGGGTGTGGGTGTGTGGGTAATTAAGCTGGTTTGAGAGTGG
>OMLI01090055.1:0-14067 GCA_900302605.1 Rondeletia loricata | reverse complement strand
AGACTTTTTCTATGTACACAAAAGGCCTATTTCTCTCAAATGAATACCATTAATACCTGCACATTTTAAAGTGGCCTTTTATTGTGACCAGCCTAAGGCACACCTGTGCAATAATCATGCTGTCTAATCAGCATCTTGATATGCCATACCTGTCAGGTGGATGGATTATCTCGGCAAAGGAGAAGTGCTCACTAACACAGATTTAAACAAATTTGTGAACAAAATGTGAGAGAAATAGGCCTTTTGTGTACATAGAAAAAGTCTTAGATCTTATATTTCATCTCATGAAAAATTTGAGCAAAAAAAAGTGTTGCGTTTATATTTTTGTTCAGTGTATTTTGTGTGTGAAGGATTTTTTCTTTTTGTCGTGGTATCGAAAGAGGTATATCGAGTATCGTGTATTTTATCTGGTATTGTATCGAAGTTCACAGACGTGACAACCCTAGTTCTATTATATGATGCACTTATACTTGGGATCATATTGAGAGGGAAACCAATGATGCTGTGTGTATGATGCTCCCTCAGTCAGGGAGAGGAGCAGTATGGGAGCAGGCCCTGGGCAAATGGTGTACAAACACACTGTAATTGGACGGGGCATTAAGCAACAGAACTTGTACATTAACAAGCGGTTTACAGGGGCGAACGTTAATGGCACATTGCTCCAAATGCCTTAATTACAGTTGCTTAATTATCAACACTAACAGGGCAGCTGCACCCAAACACCAGAGCTCACGATGGAGTATCTGAGCTTCACCCCTGGCCAGGAGGGAGGAGCGGGGATTTAGTCCTCTCCGTCTTACTCAATGTCTGAAAAAGTCATGACAGATAAATAAGCACTAGGTACTGGACAACATTTACACAGCTGAACCCCCAGCATGCAACGCGACAGGAAAGTCCGCCAGAGGCCGGGCCCTGAAATCTCATACGGGTGCTCTCTTGTCACTCAATAATTCGATCAGGGTGCAATGGGGGGAAATCCAATGCGTTCGACAAGGGAGGACGATGCCACGTCCGCTGCTTAGCGTGCTGCAGGAGCTCATCTCTATAACCGTTACTCACTGTTGGCCTGTTATCGACTGAGGCCGAGATAGAATCAGCAAGGGCTGAATAGGCTAATGTTTCTGGATGTTAGACGGCGGTCTGAAAGGCCTACAGCGATGTGACACACTTAATTCACTGAGGTACGAGGGGGAATACCAGCCGTCAAAATGCTCCATCACCACAAACAACTCAATAACTGCATTCATCATTCTTGCAACGGTTTACATCACTTTCTCACAGACATTATCAAATAGCCCATAGAGCTGTAAAGGAATGACCAACGTATCTGTGACAAATTAAGCTTGAGCCTACTTGGTCATGACGTAACCATGTTACAATGTTATTTGTAAGCATTTCTAAATCACGGCTGGCTGGATTCAGTTCTGTTCCAGCCCTCGGTCATGTGGACCCATCTGTTCAGCCCTTCATGCTGTAACCCCTTCCAAAACACACACACAAACACACACTCCCCATCCCCCCTTATCTTTCCCTCCATCCATCAGTGACAGCTGAGTCCATGCAGGCATTTTTGTGTGTGTGTGTGATAACTCCATGTCCCATTAAACAGCGTATACCTGACACCTGGGGGCCCAAACACAGAGCAGGGGCCACACATGGAAGGTACACAGAAACAGGGAGGGTGCAAACAGTACAAACCTCGCTTCCAACTCAAAGCCTGTGGCAGGAAGGAAAAAACAAGCAGCCTCCGTTTCCGTCTCTGCATTCCTCTCTCCATTCTGCTCTCAGGAGTACAAACACCCTCAAGGACATGTGGCCCTTTATTTGGGTTAAAGACAAAGGCCATTCAGTCGAGCACACACTGGCATTCAACCCCACCCGGTGCACTGACTCTGAAGGTGTTTTCAGCAGGGGACCATGCAGCATCACATACCCAGGCTGTCTAAATTGTGTGTGTGTGTGTGTGTGTGTGTGGTGGGTTGGGGTCAATTCGTCTTCAATTCAAAATGTAAACTGAAACTGCAATTTGCTCATGATTATGCATTCACCATAATCTCTTGATAGAAGGGCTGCACGATTTTGGCTAAAATGATAATCCCGATTATTTTGCTAGATATTGTGATTATGATCATTAGTCTTGATGATTTGGGGAGCAAATGTATTTCATAGACTACGTGTATCGTAAAACACAATTATACACGATTAATAGTCCAGCCGTTAGGGTTGGGAACCTTTAGAATTTTTACGATGCCGATTCCTTAACGATTCCCTCTTACCGATCCGATTCCTTAACGATTCCCTTAACGATTCCTTGATTATATATATATTGCAAAAGAATATATAATTCTGCCCTTCTGCAGATGATTCTGCGTTTCACACACTGCTCCACTCTCCCGGAGAGAGTGAGCGGAGAGTCGTAGGTGACGTCACAACCTCACAGTCACCTGCACACACAACAGACGCAAAAGAAGGAAGAATACAGACTTTTAAAGAGTGGCAAAAAAATCTGGGAACCGTTAACTCAAATGTGTTTCGATGCGGTCGGTTCTCTTAACATTGGAATCGGTTCCATTGGTTCCCAACCCTACCAGCCATACTGGATAGATGGATGTAAGGAATAAAAGACTAGCAAAAAGATTTATGGAAGAGGAGTTTCTGATTTTTGAAGAACATCTCCTGCTGGATTTGAGTGAACTGAAAGTGAAGTGACCCTAACAGTGGTGTGCTGGACATTAGGATTGATTTGTTCAGAGACCATGTGTGCTGGTAGTTCCCTGTGGTGCTTGCAGTGACTGCAGGGTGGGGACTGATGCTAAAGAACCTCTGGGACACGTGTGTTTGGATCCGTCTCTCCCTGTGGCTGATGCAACCCCACAGCAAAACCTAGCTCTGGAGGTCGTCTGTCGCCTCAGTCAAGGCGAGGTTTCCTCTCCAGCCTTTCTCCCTTTCTCTCCCTCCCTCTGTGAATAAAGAGGCCGACCTCGTGAATCCTGCTGGCTGACGTAAATGAGCTGTAGTTAACTCACATCCTGTCTGCGTTGGTCAGAAGAGCCGCAGGCAAATTGCCGTTTTACAGTCCCTACTCCCTGCCTCAGTGAATCGTTCACCCCTCCCTCACCCCCGGGCCTGCTCGCCCCACACTGCATCTCATCTCTAACCAGCCAGGAGGCCGTGTCCCTGGCTAGGGGGACTTCAAATAGGTCTGGCCTGCATGTAGTTGACCATGCATTCTACAGTGAGAGTAGACCAGTGTCGGTAGAATGGCACCAACCCTGCTACAGATCTAGGCGGTGGTAATTGGATGAATATGATGCCTCCTGGAATAGACATCATAGAATGTAGTAGTGCTTGCATTGAGTGAAATCATCTGCGTCTTGTAAGTTGTTCCTGTCTACAATGAATAACTGAAAACATGGTGCACTGGAGTAATTTGACTGAGTCTTTGACTGTGAACCATTTCCCCCCCCCCCACACATGCAAAGTGAATAATTTGGAAATGCTTTAACTGCAGACAAACAAATCAGTTCCTCTATCCCTCTGCGGTTATATAAGAGGTTGTACTGTAGCAAGGTGGAATGGTTTCACCTGTGTTTGGGGGGGAGGCCCATCTTTCAGCACCGAGTTGAATGCCATCTCCATTAGAGGATCATATTTGTGCCTCAGAAAGGCAGAGAAAAGGGACCCTCATTGACTGGTTTCACAGTGGCTCGCAGGTTATGCAATGGCAACACAGTCCAACAACGCAAGAAATGACTTTACATAACTGACATTCACACAGCCCATGGGGCAGCCAAGTGGAAAACAGGGTACTCTAGCATTGACAGAAAAGAGAGGGGGGAGGTGGAGATATTGGGGTAGAGAAGGATAAAAGAAGTATAAAAGAAGTGTGTGGGAAATAATGTGCTACTCCGCACCGTCAGGGAAGGGCTGAGAGGACGAAGGTATTCTATCCCCCTGGAAGGACAAACAAACGTGCAGAGACAGAAAGAGCCTTGTGTGAATAGAGATGTCGTTTCTCATTACAATGCATGAGGCACTTTGAGAGTCTCCGTTTAAATAAAGGCGAGCCATCCCATCCCATTTCCCCCCTTTCCTTTAAATTCAGGGGAAGCGGAATTCAGGGCCTGAGGCAAGACCAAGTGACTGAAGAAAGGGAGAGAGAGAAAGCCAGAGTGAGAGAGAGAAAGTGCGTGAGAGAGAGAGAGAAAATCTCACAGCACAACACCATTAGTTCCCATTAGTTTCTTGTTTATTCACTTAGTTGCACAAAGAGCCACTACTGCCATCTGTCTTGAACGAGAGCCGCTGCTGTTGTTGCTGGACCGCTCAGCCACATTTGGGTCTGGAGTTGGAGATTTAGTGAGCCGTGCCGTGTTGTGCTCTGCATGCACTCTCTGCATGCACTGTCTCGCACACTACCCAATGTATTCCCACTGGGTCTATGACCTGGTCACATGTCAGTCAATAGTCAATAGTCCCGGGTGTATTCTCAGTATCTCTGCACCATTGGAACTGACAGAGGTGAAGCCACAATGTGCACAGTGGGAATTTGAGTTCAGCCACCCTACAATTGAAAACGTTACATCTCAGCAACCCTTGAGACGTGTTTGCATTCTTTTAATGCCAGGGTTTCTTTTTTTGATGGTATTTATGTGGGTTTCTGAAAATAAATCTGCGAGACTTGTAAGGGAAAAAATCCCTTTTTAGGATGCAGTGAGTGATTGAAAAGCACAGAGAACAGCTGCCGTGAACATTTGCCTTTTAGTGGCAGTGAAATTAAGCCATCTGAAAACAGCTGTCCAATAAAGTAACAAACGGAAAATAATAAAATATTTCCCCAAAACCAAAAGAAGTTTCCATTCCAGACGGTGGCTCACCGCCGCCATTTGAAATGACATTTTTGCAGAGGGAGAGAGGGATAGAGTTAAACGCCAAGCCTGCTAATTCCAATATTGGGCAACGCCAGCTGGAGGACCAGGTGGGTCTACTGCCGGGTGGGCCAGTCACTGCTCTATATAGCAACACCATGAACCACTCTTCCTCCACGACGGACGGGAAAAAGACAATTCACTCTATCAATAACACATGTCCTGGCGTAGATCAAAAGCAGGGGATTTTTTTCCACGTCGCACCCTCATTCACCATTCTCCAGACCTAACTTCAGCCCGAGCCGGCACAGGATGTCTTGTGTCCCTCTTGGGTCTCAGGAGAGCCAAGTGGCTGAGAGGAGGATGTATGTAGGTGGAGCCGCTGAGCTCATTCTACAGCAGCAATCTGAAATTCCTCACTGACATCATCTTGATGTTTCAGGTCGTGGGCAGCGAAAGCCAAACCATTCACCCTCCCCGACCTCTCCCTAGCCTCGTCACAGGTTTGACAGCCGCATCCTTCCCTGCAATGACTGAAACCTTTATATTACAGCCATTGACTCCTTCACTCATTTTCTCCAATCCTCCCTAGTTTGACGTCTACAGCTAATTCCATTAGCCACCCTGCATCATCATCCCACTGCTCTACAGTCGACTCAGTCAGCCTCCACCCGACCCAACACACCCCAACTACGGTAAAAATAACTTCACTAGGCAGGATCTCAGTATGGTACATTTAAAAAAAGAAGATAAATCATAAAAGGAGCTGGGACTAACTCGCCGACATGCTGCTGCGAATTAAGGCTTTAACGCAAAAGAATAATCAGATGTCCATGTATTTTAGGAATATAAATCTTGTTTGCCCCACATATTGTTCCAGTCCAGCACCTTGCGGGACCCACAGGATGAGCAGCAGCTGTGATTTTCACTGCCACTCCTGTTACGTAAGAGGACTTCCATCCACTCACATAATTGATTTTGACCCCATGACAGCTCTGTGCGCTGCGAGGTGTAGGAAGGATCAGCACCGAAGAACGAAATGTGCTTTTGTTGCACGCAGAAAAGCAAAACATAAACATAGGAGGATTACTCGGGGTTTAACACAACAGCAGCATATGCTCCCTAAAAATAAATCCATCCTACCTAGAAAATTGTAAAGGGAGCACATCAGGTGCAATTTCTGATTCAAAGCAGCAATGGACATTTTCAATTATCTTCACAAACTGAGCTCTCTTATTCCTCTTGCACTTGTCAATTTAAGTGCGTGTGCACCTCTTCGGGACAAAATGTCACTGCAGACCCCTCTCATTGAAAACATAACATCTTACTCCGTGTGACCAAGTGTGAAGTGGGTGTTTTGCTTTGCATCTCTGTTTACTAGCAGGTTTTCTTCCCACTGACACAGCATGATGTTCCTATGCTCCTCTATGAGTAGGCAATTTCCGCATATGGCATTACTGCACTCTTGGCAAGGGAGCGCCCAGCATTGCAACCTCTAAACCAACTGCCAAGCTTGGATATTTACCAAACACAACAAATCAAATATGGCACAGATCAGTCTCAAAATAAGACCAATAATTAACAAAGTCCTGTGAAGCCAGTGCAGACAGGGAATGCTTTCCATCATGGACGTCATGTATTTTATCTGCTTTTAAAATCATAATTCACTGAGATGTTTGGAAATGTTTGCTCATGTGGTCAACGTTTACATTGACCCTTTCACCCCTCCAGCTTTTAGTTTTCCCTAAGTTTGTCTCTGTCAAACATTTACATTGCAAGGCATTTGGGCTGACTAGCTCTTGCTCTAAAATAAGGCCTAATCTAAGGAGGAATGCTATGAACTTTACTTTTGTGAAGGATTCCTTTGGGAATTGTAGGCAGGTTTTAAATGTTTCCCACCAATGTGTCCAAAGTAGACAAAGCATTATTGAACTTGGGGGACCCAATATGAGGCTGATGACACCCATACTGCAAAAAAATACATTTTCACATTTGTTAGAATATTTTTTAGAGATATGTTTCAAAACATATCAAATTGGCCAAAGTTGGAGATGATATGTATTCGAAATTTTTGGCCAGTTTATGTACATTTTGAAACATACCTCTAAACATATTCTGAAGTAGCCTAAATGTGAAATGTATTTTTCCGTATAGGTATAAAAGACAACTTCGTATCCAACTAAAAGCACTGTTTCATAACATTTGTAAATAAGATGAAAAGGTAAACCATAGCCCGTGTGCAGGATAACAACACCAACAATGAAAAACAGTGTAACTAGTTACTGAGGGTCAACGCCAGAAACGCTGACCCTCTATCACGAGTATCATTCTGCTAATGAGCGGCATCACCATCATGTGCTAAAAGTAATTGCAAAGCTAGGACCAAAGGCGGGCAGCACTTACCGAAATACACCGTCTTGTCACACTTGGGACACTTTGAAGCCATGTTGCGATGTTTCGGGTCGAGTGAAAGTGTTTTGTTGACTAGAGCCGCGTCCACTTTCTTCTTCTATGACTCTCAAGAGCAAGTGCCGCTCAGTTCCGTTGATCCGTGCACAGAAGCTGGGAGCATCTCTTCACTTCACCGCTCCTCATTTGCATAGCCCCGCCCCCCGCCACGATGCCGGTCCTAGTGATTCCTTCAGGTGTTGTCGGAAATGTCGCAACTAAAAGTTGAGCGCGCATGAACGACCCGACAAAGTGGTAAATACTACTGGGAACGTTTTAATTTTCCATACCCGAGTTGCCAAGTCGTGACTTTTAGGGGGCGGAGAACATGGAAGACGTGTCAACAACGGTTACTGATGTTAATGATGATGAAAGTGATGTATTTTTAAAATATGTTATGTTTTGCAATCTACGTAAATAATTGTTTGTTTCTCTTTCCACTCTTTTTTTTTTACTTTTACTTGTCATCCATTTTTGTCTTTAATAAATTAATTATAATATCGATTACATGCCTGTTGCAGCATTTTCTCCTCTTCATTCTGCCACTGCAGCACATTTCTGTTGTTATATTTCTAAAATACATTTCAAACAATTTGATGTCCTGTGGCTAGCCCTAGCCCTTCAGGGCAGTGTGTATGGATATTTAGCAGTGCTGGCTGGTCTGATATTTGATGAAAAGCACTGTGCTTGACAAATCGCCTGTCTAGGTGTTAATACATTTATACATCTTTGGAGCAGCTTTCAGTGTGCAGACTCTATTTTTGTTCCATTAAATAACACAACAGCCACACAAAAATACTTTGATTGCAGGGTCCATTTCGTTATTATTTCCGAATGCGTGACAAGTCTTATCAACGACTTAAGCACTTTCAAATAGGAGTTTACGAGCAGCACTTGAAGGCAGCATCACTCTCTCTTTGGACCGGCCTGTGGTCAGTCACCACCAACTGGCGGGAGAGAGGTTTGGGCAGCCGGTGGAGAAATGTACAGGGGCACTTGCACTCCCACTTTCCTTTCCCTTTTTCCACTATAGCAGTCGGCAGTGTTTGGTTGAAATACAATGCGCTCTTTCAGAGTGAGTGACTCGTAGGAATTTGTTAGGGAAGGGAAGACGTTGAAACGTGGCTGGGGTGGATCAGCTTTCTTCAAGAAGGCTGCTGCTTCTTCTTCGTGGCATTTAGGCCTGCAGAGGCTAGATAGGCGGAACTGAAAAACAGTGTTTTGCTTTTCTCACTGAATCCACCACAATGACTTGTCATTACGTTCACTTATAATGACTAATTAAAAGACTCATTCATAAGACTGTATCTTATCAGTTCCTCCAGCAGCGTGTCTGGTTCTTTCCACAGGGCCTCCTGAGTGTGACTGAGGTCACTCTTTCACACATCAGTGCTGTCTGTGTGCCAGTGGTGACACAGTGCAGGTCCTGGTCCCGCAACGGACATTCTCCTGCTATTTCCCACAGCTGTGTCCCGGCTGATTAGCACCCGTCTGCATGCCTGTGACCGGTTCCTCCTTATCTCTGAGCTCACTGTTTTAATAAGTCTTAACGGTCGTCTGGAGACTCTCCAGCTGAGCCCCTCTTAAGGTAGTGCTACTGTACACAGGGCAACTTGTAGGGCAATCCTTTTTGGCAACGGTGCCCAAGGAGTTTCCTCATTATTGTTGATCACATAGAAATATCTTGTTGCCAGGAATGATTTGAATAGGTTTCCCAATGTATCACTACTCTTACAGTTAGAGTAGCGAGGCTGCCTGTCTCAGCGATGACGGTGTGCGCTCCCAGAGAGGACATGGGTTCATTACCCTTCACTTCCAATCGTTTGCTGTGTTTGCAGGTTTGTTGCCAGTTCAGCTGCAGTGCACAATCAGACACTGCTGAGAGGAGAGGAGGTCAAATACACTACAGAGGGGAACGGAGAGAAAGGGGAGGCAGGAGCTTGAGACGGAAGAGCCAATGTTTTCTGTGGTCCTCGGTTCACTGAACACGCTGCTCGCGGCAAAGACGGAGGTGTATGATGAAGAGTGTATAATTCCCACTATCTGTAATGTAAAACATTTATGTGAGGCGGGGTTGCTGAAAAAGACAATGTGAGATCAGCAAACCTTCCCTTGATAGATACAGTTTAAAAAGTCACAGTGAGTTCTCCGAGAGTGGGGGTATATGGGATAAGGGATGATGAGTGATATGGACGGATGCTCCTGGCCGGCTTGCTCTCTGAGGCACTGTGCCTTGATGCTGCTGAGGAGTGGGTGAGACCAGGGGGGACTGACATGGACATATTCGGGTCAGCAGCTTTACTTTTAACTTCTTTCTGATCTGGTGTCTGGTTCAGACCCACAATGCCTCAGACAGACAGCCCCACAGAGAAAGACAGGCATAGACAGAACAGGGGTGATGGGGGAAGAAGGAGGTGGTATTAAGGTCCCAAAAGTATTTTAGTACTAACATCATCTTCTTGTATAGACTTGGAACAAGGCCGTCTTTTTGCTGAGATGCTCTTAGGAAATAACATAATATATACCATTTTGTACAGTACAGAACAATGAGTGTAGACATTTTTAGCATGCATTGTCCCAGTGGGACTCCTAACCCTGGCAGTGTTAGCAGGGGTGTAGCTAGAAATGATGGGCCCTATGCACAGGAAGGGACACTGGGTCCCCCTCCACTTTCCTCTTGTCCCCACAGCACCACTATTCCATCTGTGACATACACCCTTGGCTACCCATCCACAGCTCAATCACACCTCCACACATTCATTTACTGATACATTTTCACTACCATGATAGCATTAATCAGCTGTCTTAAACAAACTTTCACCAGTAATTCCCTGTTCAAAATAAAATTGCTCAAAGTTATTTTGTTTTAGACAGGACAGGACAAACCGAACCACATTTTATTCCTGCTTGTTCCAGTTTGTCTCAGATAACAGAACAGTTGCCGTATCATGTTTTTGAGAAAGTTTTATTTGTTTGCGGTTTTGTACATTTCAGCCAAAGCAGTGTGAAATAAAATAAAATATTGATAAATATACCCGAGGACCACAAAAGGCATTTTGGTCCAGACACTTTAGGGACCCTGGGAACTCAGTACCCTTATGCCCCCCACTTTGACATCACCAGAGTGTTAGTGCTCAACCCATTGATCTATACAGGACAGCCAGGCCCAGAGCTGTGAACCAGCCAGCAGCAGAAGGCTGTATATGAATTCCTGCAGCACACCTGCCCCAAACACGCCTCGCCCCAACAGACATGATATAATCCATGTGGCCCAAGGTCAAACAGGTGCCAAAGCTGCCTTTGGCTCCAGACAGCGACAATCCAGTGTCTCCGTCTTCAGTTCCTTCCTCCTTCCTTCCTGCCCCCCACCCCCACTCTCTAACACACACACTCACACGTTCCAGCTTCACAGAATGCTGGCGTATTCAGCAAATGCGGGCGTAATCCACGTGAGCCATGTGACACGCTACATGGCGTTTGTTCGGAGGAGCCCACAAAACAGCCAGCCTGAGCCCGGCCCAAGAGTATGGCATGCTGTTCCTTTCAGCAAGCGGACACAAGTGTGAGAGAGCCTACCAGATGATTTAGGTCAGAATGGCTCTATTTAAGTATACAGGCATATCATTTAAAAGACCACAGACAGCTGTGGAATTTCTGAAAATTTAAGAGCATGTGTATGGCACGTGATTCATGCACAAGGTGTGTGTGTGGGTGAGCGTGTGCTTGTGTGTGAGAAAGAGAGAGAGAAAAAAGAGGGCAAATTAATTATTGAAACGTTCCTATAATACATACTCTAGTGTGGCGGTTGTTGTAGAAACAGCCCATATTTAGCTGTGCCGGGAGACAGGAGCAGATCTGAACATTCTCAGCAGATGATAAGCAGATATGTTGAGTGACAGACAGACTCTACTGTGTCTGGTACTCTCATCAGGACTCCAGAGACTGAATGTTCAGTGAGATTTTAGGGGACATATATCTGTTCTTATGGATAAGACCAAGAGGACGACGAGGCTGGCTTTATCTGCTTTCTTTCTCTGGGTCTCGTCATGTGAAGGACCTCGTCTCCTGAAAGGAATCTTGTCCTCTTGTATAGCCATGATACAAACAGCTCAACAAGCGGTGTACAGGCCAGGGGTATTTCAAATTAGCCATATAATCAATATGAGCCATATAACCTGCTTTTTAAAATCCCCCATAGGTCTACGCCTCACCTCCATCTCAGTCACAGTCTCAGCACCCCCTCTACCCGGGCCCATCACATACCCACTGGGACTCTGAGGCAGGCGTACCTCCAAAACCTCAGCCTGTCTGTGCTCCCATTAAATTCTATCTCTAAGTGCAGATTTAAGAGCGCTCCTGTGTTTTCTTTTGCTGTGGATGGGCAATTTTTGAATTGCCCTGGGTACAAAGTATTCCATACCCACTGGGACTGTGAGGGTCTCAGATTCCACAGAATGTCATTTTCAGCGATGTGGGTATACTGTTTCACTTGGCAGACATCTTTACTGGCCTCTTTGGGGCCTTGGGGAGGTTCCCCTGCCTGCTCTTTCACTGCTCCCTCGTCTAATCTAAAAGGCCTATTTTTAGCGGACACGTATATACAGTAAATCTGTCATTTCATTTTCCGCTCTATGTTTGTTTACATTGTGAATAGGGGGGAGCACATGTGCCCTGCTGTTCCAGGGGTGTGGCGCACCCATGGTGAATCCCAATGAGGGCTCTCGTGGAGGGAGGGTGCGGTAGAGGCAGTTAGAGGGAGTGTCTCCACCATATCGTACGCTCTGTGATCCTCCCTCCCACAGAGTTCCCTATCATTTCTGAAGGAATCTCCCTAGTGCCCTACATGGGAGTTAGACTGTAAATACAGAGAACCTGGGCCACACTTTCCTCTTAGTCATTAATTATAACTGTTATTAACACAAGGAGGATAATTAACAGATTAACTACTTAATGCAAGGTGATTTGGAGGTGACTGAACCATTTTGTGATTAAGCTATTTAAACCAACATAATTAAGATCCATGCATTGGTTTCTACATAATTACGGCATGCAATCACATACATAAAGCCCTTGTGTTTTGGTGTAGTTGGTCGAATGTCCAACTAATTAAGGCTTTTCTGTTTGTGCCGCAGCATGTTGTTGAAGTATAACTGATTAATGGTCAATACGTCTGATAAGTGATGACTGCAACTTACTCAGCGTTAGTATCAGTGGTGAATGTGCTGTGTGAGCTTCATTCATCTAGCACCAATCAGCAGACGCCTCATTCAATACTGTCAAACACAGACAGCTGGTCAGCCATATCAATCATGTTGTTTGCACGTGGAAAGTAAGCCTCAGAACTGATGACGTGTCAGAGTTAGTCACAAACAGTAGTTTTATGCAGTGCATTGGGGATTTTCTGCCAGAGATGTATGTAAAGAGTTTTTCGAGATATGGAAAGGAGATCTTCCTGTAATGTTTTTTCCCATCTTGGATCTTTAAAGTTATGGAAATGAACCCTTCATGTGAAGTCACAGGGATGAGAAAAGATGCGTGCTGGCAAAGCCCTCGAGGGACAATGTCTCAGTGTCTATTCTTCCACGTGTCCTCTATCTGACAGGCACTCCCACACTAAATCTGTCCAGAAACAATATCAGTTACTGTGACAAGGTCTTGCCTGGTGGCACTGGCCCTCCAGGGCCCAGACTTCATAATAAAAAGATCAGCACTGGAACGTTTCTTTACCTCAGAGTTAAACAAAGCCTGTCTGTTTCTTCCACACTGCAAGGGACATTTCAGATGTAGCTGCCCTACACTGCTTTGATCCAAGTCAAACTGACTAGTCACATTCAGCACTTTAACATTTTGTTCCGCTTGACGTAAAGAAACCTGCTGTGCAGACTGAGTTGAGCTCTTGTGGTGTATAATTAGCTCCTCTCGACATGGGTGGTGGTGGTGCAATGGAAAACAAAGCCTTCTTGTCCCCTTCCAGGTCCCATCCTGTTGTTCGGGGCTTGTGGGAGCCTTAATGGGACACTCCTGCAGTTTAACCCCCCCTGTTCCCTGCTGGATAAAAGAGGTGGGAGAGGCTGCTCTCCTCTCTCCGCCATATCTTAGTGTGGAGCACACCAAACCTGGTGGTGTAATGAAAGGTATAGCAAGCATACCCACCTATTTTATGTGCATAATACACTTTATCTATCAGACTACATGAATTATATGGGATGGTGGGATCACCAGATGTACCTATCTCCTGGGCAACATGTACCCACCTGCTACATTACTACTCTATGGAAGGATCAAAATCTACAAATCTCCTAGTAACAATTGCTGGTGCCATCATGGAGGTCCATTGAAGTACTGCCTGTGTGCAAATAATGACTAAATATATAACAACCAGGCTAGAAAAAGAAAGATATCTGCAATTGAAATCAAAAACCTGCATACTCTCCATGGCACATTGATTGAGAACCACTGTGTTACGTCACCTGTAGTGTTCAGTAGGCTAGTGTGCACACCTCTTCCTTCTTTTGTCTGGGATAGTATATATATCTGGCTTTTCCTGCCAATGTGTCTGATGAAGACCATTGTATCATATGTAAATGTTTTATTTCCACAGTACAATATTCGTTTTTAAGGGCGAGAGTGTTGTACCTGGTCGTCTGTATGGTAGCACCTCTGCCTCGGTTGTCTGAGCACAAACTCTCCAATACTGATCATTAAGCAATCTATCTAATAGGTTGTGTTCATTTGAATGTTGGATATTAGT
>OMLI01090048.1:0-14490 GCA_900302605.1 Rondeletia loricata | reverse complement strand
TTTCAGTCTCTGAGAAATTGCGTTTCGTGCTTTTCTTTTCGCTTGTCGCCATGATTTACCCTCCACATAGCATTGATCAGCATGGCTCATTTATATTCGTGTGTGTAATGTCCTTCTCATGGGCTCCGTTTAAAGCACGAATGTCGAGACATGGCTTAAAGCTTAATAGAATACTTTAATACATATAACTGTTCTTACACATGATGAGCAGCGGCAGAATGATTGTATCCTTCCCGTGTGTAAGTCCTTGTTAAACTCCGGAACTGGAACACATTTCCTACCGGAGTGGCACAGTGTGGTGCTTTGCATTGACCATATATGATTGAATTTGGGCGTGTAGGGGGCGGGATATGAGAATGATCCACGTGCGCACTTTTCTGGGTGGACTGTGACTTATCAAGGTAAAATTCCCTACAGGTGTGCGTACGCACGGTTTGATAGGTCTGATTATTTTCGGCTTTTGGGCGTACGTACACTTTTAGTAAGAATCCTACGCACTGTTTGATATGTGAGGCCCCAGTACTGTTTTATCTGTTCCTATGCTGTGGACTACTACACATCTAACTGCTTGGATCTGCATTTCTAAAGTTTCTGCTGTTCTAACTGTATGGCTATACAACACTTTTCACATTTCATTTTCATTGCTTGAAATAGGCTAACTTGCAAATCTTTGGAGGGCTTTTTCTCAAAATTGTGTTTTGTGGCATATTCAACAAGATATAATGTCCTAATTATCTCCTATTAAATGCAAGATCGATCATTTTGTAGATTTATTCTCACCCACTCGTGTGGAAAACCACTAGAGCCCTTTGGGTCCCTAAATTATGATTTTCAGTGCTGTGCTGTTGTAAAACATATGGAGAAAGTTCCGTTATATAATCCCATTCTTTTGTGCTCTGTTTGCAGATGCATTTGGCAGTTTTGTCCCTATTCATGACAGCCCTTTGAGCAATAGGCCCATAATGTAAAACGTTTGGGCCCATATTCAGTTGGCTTTATTCTGTTGGACTTCTCCAAAGACTGCACAGCACAACCTCATCAACATGTGGGAGTGACTGACACATGAACATAGTTGAGTGTTGTTTTGGCAATAAATTAATGGGATAATGACTAGATTATCGTCCTGTGACCATTTTAAGGAAACTTTAGTGTTATTGAGGGTTTTCTTTCTCATCTCTATCATTACTCCCCTACCCCTGACCCACCTACATTATTATTCATTCCAAAGCATTTATAGTTAGATCTGTAATTCTCTCAGGTTATCTTCTGCTGCTCATATGATCCCATTCAAATTTAATTTCTATAAAATACCCCACTGACTGATATCCTTGTCAAGCTGAAGCCATATTCCACCATTGCAACCCAACTTATTATTATGTTGTATTGTTGTGTTATTGGCCCCAGAGTTTGTGGTGTTCTTATTATCCTTGTTTTAATGTTTATGTGTCCTTTGTTTTCTGTAAAGCACTTTGTGATAATGTGACAATGTTTGTTAAAAGCGCTCTATGAATAAACTTGACTTGACTTGTTGCAGGGGCTTCCTTGTTCATTTCAGGCAATACATTCGATAACTTCCAACAAGTTCCATGATAAGTAGCATTCAAATCGACGCGTGATAAAGCGATAACCTGTGACAAGGGGGCTCGAGTCCCTGTGCCTCTGTAAAAGCAACATTATTGAAATATACATAAAGCCATGATTGCTTTCACAACCACAAGCACTCAATGGCAAATGACTATTGCACAATTTATTAAATAGAATAAGGAAAATAAAAATGAAAAAGGGAACATCATTACCATATGCTGTTTTATTCCATTTTGTTTTTCATTAACCAGAAATGTATTAATGCCTCCAAGGGAATTAGGAGTAAGTCAATACGTGTGTTTTCAGTGTTTTGCCTGGAACAATAGTGGAAACATTTGCTTTTGAATATTTAGAATACTTTGCTAAAACTCCAGTACTATCATTTAACTGCAGTGAAATTCTGAATGTATGACCAGTGCTAGTTACAGAGGCACAGTGTGCTTCAGTGTTTCCCTTCAGTTCAATAATGATATTCCATTGTTAGCCTTCAAGTACACAGACAGGACTTTACCATTAACAACCTGGGCACAGTGCCCTTCTTCTTATTCTACTTGTTTTTGAAATATAAGTTTCAAAAGAAGCCCTGCAGTGCAGCAGCTCATGTCCATGGTGCATGTGATTTCTAAAACCGTTTCTGAGAGCAGCTGACTGACAACAGACATGAGAAGCATCACTACTAATGGTTCTCAGACAGAAGAGGACACATTTGAAGCAGCAAAATATGCTTGTGGGATTTCTTTGTTGTGGATTTATCTTCCCACGTCTGTCTATTTAAGCCAACGTCTCCCAGGAGTATCACAGCCACACTGCTTCTAGGGAATACAACATCATCAGAATAACTGAAGAATTGTATAACTTGACCATTTAAACTCATGTTAGATGGGGTTTTTGAAGTTGATGGCAATAAATAATTGCTGATTAACTTTAATTATCGCATAATCTTCACAATGGTCTTTTGAATCTTGAAGCATTGATGTTTATCCATCTGGACCCTATAGCCCTGGAAGCCAATAACATTTTAGCATTTTAAACAAAGCAGGGTTTTTTTATTGACCTTGATTCCATAGGATGTCAAAAGTTAAAATCTTTCTTTTATTAAATGTGTCACACACATATTCAGTGCATGAAATACTGTAACATAGTTGGGACTGGATTGTACCAGAGCCAAGTCTCTTGTATCCTTGGTATATCTCCCTCTCAACCCCCCTGTTTTCAATCCACCCCCACGCCTTCTGGCGCTCAGTTATCATTCAATTGTTTGTCCTTGCTAATTTTCCCATAGAGTTCAAAAGGAAACTTAGAGGGGAGAAACAGACATTATTCATCATCATAATCATTATTCATGTCAATCTTTGAGCTTCCTAGCTGGAGAATGATGATTTGAGGCTGGTTTGATAAATCAGACCCGTAGGACTAAATTCTCATAGAGACTGAAATGCCAAAAACCTGGGAAGTGCACCTGAAAATAATCTATCAAGTCTTGTCTCTTCTAGAAGTCATTGTACCTTAAGAATTTGGGACTACATATGGAAAATAACTACCTTATTGAATCTAATCTTTGTCTATCCAAATACATTTGGCACCCTGCAATGTGGGGGCATGTACAAAAAGAGCTGCTTTAAAAAAAAAATCTGTTCATTTTGTGATGATTTAATTTCCGTTTTGACCGCAGCTTGATCTGAAAAAAGAAAAAACTAAAAAGAAAACAAAAAGAGAAAAATAAATAAATAACGAGATGGGAAATATGATGAAGCTTGCCATACCCTTTGGCAAGACATGAGAGACCTGAGGGAACATTTGCAATTTATCCCCTACCATGATTAATGACTTTACTTACTCTTACTCTTTTCTGTTATGCATTTCAATTCATACCATGCTGATATAAAAAAAAAAACGATATAGGGAAACATAATCTGTGCTGTTCTTTCAAGTTGTTCTGCTGGAAATGCTCATCGTCCAATTTCTTTGATGTGTGCTTGTGGTGTTTGTTCATGCTCTGTTTGGTTCTGTTGTTCTTGCAGGTTTTTCATTCTTTCATCCTCATGTCAACACATCCACAACTTATACTTCCTGACCTGAACTTCTCCATCATAATGTTGAAAAAAGGCTAGTGTATATCCAATTATATTGTAGATTATTTTCAATCATGTGAAAATATCTGTACTGTAACCAAATGCTTTATGCCTCTTAAGAACTATATTATTATGAAGTTATATCAAATTAAAACAAGCATGTTGCCCTTTCAGCATGTCGCCTCAATAAACGTGACATGATGTCTGCACCCACTCACATGAGTATTATTCACTCTACAGTATATGACCTTAATGTCTCTTTTCTGAATGGGACCACTGCTGATGTATTTTCCAGGCTTGTTTCAGGGTGTTTGCCCACAGCAGGTTTGGATTAGTGGGATCATGGCCTTGATTGCTCTTGTTCATAAATCATGACTTATAATTAGAGCTCTCAACTACTCGTTTATGGATTAGAGACTTAAGGTTTGGACAAGTAACTTTTTCATAATGTCACGTTGTCGGTAAGCATTGGATTTAACAGAATAACTTTTGCACATTGCTGTACACAATATCATCTGAACACAGATGAATAATATGGCCTTACTCCTGTGAAACACTCTGTTTTATAGATTTATAGCATCACCATATGACTTCATCCTCTCACTTCTCCCTTCAAGATGTTTAGCCTGTTGAGTAATGAACTCAGTCTTTAGGGACTGGCAGGGCCGGACTGATGTGGCCCAAATCCAAACACACACAAACCACAAGCAGCGGGACTTTACTTCTCCTCTGGGCCAAGGTTGAGGGGATACCTTGACATTTTGAATTTCAGCAGGTTATTCGTCTTTGCCAGGAACTTGTCACATTATAGGAAAAAACTGGCCGTTTTGTTTCCCTAAAATTGATTGTTAGCATCGTTAGAGTTCCTCATTGAAACCAAGGGGCACGGCTAGCCACAAGCTTGCAGTAGTGTTGCAGAGAGAGAGAGACAGAGAGGGAGAGGGAGAGAGAGAAGGAGAGTTTTGTCTCCACTTTTTGCAAGCTGTTTGGAGGGCAATGAAACTGAGACAGTGTTAGTAATCTGATACAAGAGAATCCAGTGAGAAGAAGAGAGACGTGCTCTGCATTGTTGTACATGAAACCTTCACCTGAATATGCAATGCTATTTTTTCTCCTTAGCTGTACTCTAATGAATAATCTTGAAACTTGAAGAAAATGAATTGCAGATTGTATTTATTTGGAAAGGGAATGACTCTTGTCATTCTCTGGCCAACTACCACTGGACTGTTGCTGGGCACGTTTCTAGGCAAATCAAACTGACTCTGAGTTGGGGTTAAACGAAGGACCCAAAGCCAGACCACCCAAAACTTTTATGAGTAAGGTTATGTGTGGCCAAAGCAGCCAGCGTGTGTCCTGCTCTTCCTATGTACTGTATACACACTGCAACTTTGATCACAGCTCCATGATTGATGCCATATTTTGCATTCGCCTGGTTTTGTCTTTGTGATCCAAATTATAGTGTGAAGAATAAATGTCAGATCTATAAAACAAGCCTTCCCACACTTTTGGGTACTTACCATATTCCCTCTCATAAAGACACACATGGTTCTACTTAATCTTCTCTTTCTCTTCAGACCTGAAAACCCCCTTGATTAGAGTAAATGGAATATGAAACCCCAGATTTAAGTCTGATGCTCTGTAGTTGGTGTGCCTTTGGATGAGGAACTTAAATGAAACATTAAATTATTTCTCATCCAGCTGCACTGAAGCAAACTTCATCCCATTGACTTGGCTGCATTACAGTTCTTTCTGGCTGCGTTTGAACACTGACATTTTGTTACATACTGCCAAAATTCTTGCTATTGAGTTTTTGCTCATCTGATTATCAATTACTTCCAAAATATAAATTCCATCCATAGCAGGTATTTTCAAATTGAAATGTACTTACCTAATAGCTCCCAATGCATCTGAAATACATCTAAAACACGCTTCAGAGATGTCGTTTTTCATCTGTATACGTTATATATCAAGGATATGCCACCACACAGATAAAAAACCCAGACTGGCATATCTGCATTTGAACTGACAAAGCCTATGTATCTGTGTTAGAGTTTTTTCAATGACTGCCACTGCCCATATGGCAGCTAGAGGTGCCAGTCTGGACAATGACAGACCCTGTTGGACTCCCCTCTTTGCCTCAAACTGCCAGTCCACGGCACGACGCAGCTTTTTGCCAAACCTAAATTTGAAGAACATTGTGAGAGGAGAAATACAGCATCTACTTTGTCCTAATCAATTTCCTGTCCTGCCTTTAATTCTCACCAGAGCTGGGGTGAAAAAATAAACCCACCTGAATTCAGTTCATAGAAACAAACACTGGTTACACTGCAATCCCTTTGCTTCAGCTTGACTTGAGTCAGACAGTAAAGTTTCAGCGTCTTGTAGCATGCGGTGAAGGAGGAAACATTAAAACACACCGGGACTTTTATTGTACTCAGGGTTACAGATGGATGATGTAGCCTAGAGTCCCCCAGTCAGTCCAGCTGCTGGGGACATACTGGGCCCAGAGGAAGGTGCTGAGCATTATAATAGCCTTCTCTTTAACTCAGTTGGTTATAACACAATACAAATGTATGATTCAGGTGATGATGTTGAAAATAAATTATTCTAATTTACACCATGGGGCCGATGACAAAAAAGAGTAAAGCAGACCAGAAATCGTATTATTATGTCCCATTCTGCCTTCCTATACTGTACATACCTCAAGCAAGGTCAAGGGTCAAGTGACAGGTGTCCAAACCATCTTTATTAGACTTGGAGCCGAGCCAGAGTGCTGTGCCGATACTGTGCCACCAGAATCAACTTTTGCTGTAGCTCTGTATCAGCATCAATGTTACAGAGCTTTCCTGCACAGTTTCCCCATGACTGCAGTATAAATGTTTATATCAGACTGTTATGAAGCGTTGAACATTCTTAGATCCCAGATTGGGTCATAAATCCCTAGGTATGGATATGCTCAGGATATTTTATGGGACAAAGTAAGTTGCTTAATGGTGTTAGTACATTATCTACCCATTACGTTAAATAGGACAGCACACCACTAAAGTATTTAGTGTTCAAAGAATGGATAACGTTGTGCTTGTCAGTGGTGTTTGGTGGTTATGAATGAAACATAATGTGTTAAAAAAAGTGGCATAAAAAAGTGAACATATTAGACCACAGAGCCTCACTAAGCTGAATAGTTGTCCATGAGAGGAGGTGAGCTGTGAATCTGTCATCATTATTGTTTGCAGACCGATCCTGTTCCTGCTGCAGTCAGCAGACCTCCTCAGAGATGTGCATTAATGAAGCATCTCATTGGGCCTTACCATGTACCCAGTCAGCATCACATGAACTTTGTACAAAGCACTTCTTTGAGAGCGAATATCTTTAAAATGGTCTGTGGTGCCGAGTTGATCTGACTCAGCAATAGCTGCAAAAACACAAAATCTGCTGCTGATCAGACAGCAGAAGCCACATAGAACAATTTGTCATTGGCCTCCTCGCCCTAATTACCTCCAGAAATTCTCAGCTGTTGACTATTTTTTAGCGGTGTAAGCAATTAAGGGTAAGCCTCTTTTGGAGGGAGGGGGGCTTGTAAAGAACAGAGGAAAAATCTGGATTAATGGGTTAGTTTGTTTAAACAGAAAACGCAATGATGCGCTGCTAAGGTCTTATTTTCCCCTCTCTTCCAAAGATTCCCCACTTTTCACATTCCATCCAGTCATCTTCAGGCACAGGACGAGTGGAGACTGTGGGTCCTTGCAACCTTTTGAATGAAGACTGAAAATGGACAATGGGTAGTGAAGCAGGATGTTAACAGTATCAGGGATTGGTCACAGAAATTGGACAAAAATCACAGCGAAGCCTTTCACCCACTTGTTCAACGTAAAGGGTTGTTCTGCAGGTAGGGGCAGGTAGTGGTTCAGTGTCTCGCTCAAGGACACTACAACAAGACACATGGCTAGTATCAAACCTGGCAACTTCAGTTGCATGATGAGAGCCTCTCTAACCGTTATGCCACCCTGCCGCCCTTTCTATAGAGGGGAAGTCAGTTGGCAGATGTTCTGTTCTTCAGAAAAGGTTAGTATTACTCTAAAGGATGCGTATATTACAAAAACAGCACACTGTTTTGGAGACTGAAATCATTCTGATATATATATAAAGTATCAGATTTATTTTTCCTGATCAAAAACCTCATTTGAGAGGAGCATTCTCCTTGATAAGGAGTCTGGCACTATTAAACCCATCAAACCTGCAACTAGATATCACTATAAACCCGAGCACAAGGCAACGAGGGGAACAAATAAACATTTCCATTGGCTCGCTTCCAGGTTTTCTTCGATCTGCTCTTATGTAGGTCAGAGAAAGCAACCTTTCTTGCCACTGACACATCACTGCCTTCGTTTGAAATAGGAAAGAAGTTTGGAACAATACCTCCTGTGCGAGGCTCTGAACTCTTTCTCTCTGTGTCCTCAGACATACCTAAGTCATCAAGTCAAAACACTATTATGGCACGATTCAGAATTTCCACCTCGACGACGCACACAGCTGCATTCTCGGACGTGTCGCAGACAGCTTGAAAGAGAGTGGATTCACAGCGCTACGCAAACAGTATTGCACAGGGAGGTAGCAGAATACTTGAGCATATGTACTGGCACACAATTTATGTTCCCCACACTTTATCTGCCTTTTCTTTATCTTCCTTTAATGGTGATCCTGCTTTCAAAGTGCCCTACATTACATTTTTATTGTGTTCTTTTTCTTCACCAGGCACAAGTGACATTTTGGGGAATACGTTTCCATTAACGAAACAAAGGCTTATTAGTATTGTTAGTATTCCTCATTGAAGCCAAAGGGTAACCGATGCTCACCATTTCTAGGGTAGCTTCAGGACAAATGTGCAATTTTCTTTACCCATATGGTGAGAAATGCCTGACGAAAATACAGTAAGCAAACATTCAAAATGTCAAAGCATCCCTTCAAGCAATGACTAGAAATGTATATACTATAAACAGGCACAAGTGAAAAAGACCTTGGTACATGTATAAGTACAGCAGCACCCTGGCAATCAACACTACACAATTGAAAAATACAGTTACAATTGTTCATTAATGGCTTTATTAGGAATAAATATCTGAAGTCAAAGACAATTACAAATGCCAGCGTAGACAAAACAGAAAAAAATGAAAAAAGTATTTACATTACTTATTTGCACACAGCTGAATAGATGTATACATAGTATACAAGACAGCCCATGCAGGTCATTGGTTTCTTTTGCTGTACAAAGTGCAAAAGCTGACAAAAATATCCCAAGTAACATAGGGACCATCTTTTAGTTGGACAATGTGGCCCCTTTAAGAACCAAAACAAGAATATAATGGATTACAGGGTTTCATCAAGTGTGCAGAGAGAACAGCTTGGCTCAGGCTATGGGGCCATGAACAAGGAGGTCCAGGGGAACACACATTCTGTACAGCCTAACAGAGGACTTGCCAGGTTTTCTTCCCCTCCGCTTTATCGTTTCATCAATAATAAATTATCTATGGTAACTGTGCCAGACAGGCACGACTTAACGGAGCTGCACGACTGGCTGAACACTGTGAACTGAGCAGACAATTATTTCGGTCAAATTCAAATGATGCAGGCAAGGAAGGAAGCAAGTCGAACACAGGCTGTGTGTGTGTGTGTGTGTGTGTCAGACTAAGCCCATATCTCAGCTGAGCAGTGCAATGTGAGATGCAGCCTGATGAAATCATTGTGCTGCTGACAGAGACAAACCAGTGGTCAGTGTTTCCTGCCCTGTTTTGTGTAGATCTTTCACAAAAGCCACCAGTGTGACTTCAGATTCTAGTTTAAACCGTTTCCATGACTGGTGCTGAGTGAGATCTGCAGAGAATCAATGTCTACAGTGCAGGTGATTTCTTCCTAGTTTTCAAGGAAAGCACGTGGAAGACGGGAAATGCAAGGGTGCATTGCCCCCTTTTGTTATTGTTGAAAAGCTAGGCATGTGAAAGTTCCAGGAGTAAAACATGTTGAACATGATACAGTGGTAGCTATTATAGAAATCCATTCACCTTGCATCAATCCTGGATTGCTACTGCAGTTTAAAAAAAAAATCTTTGGGTTGGAGCAAGTATGTAAAAACTAGGCTACATCTGTACAACAACACAAATGCTGTGGATCTATTTGATTTCAGAATCTATTTCAAGATTTTAAGAGACTCCCTGAAAAGCCAGGAGTGAAAAATGGTCAATGTAGACTCTTTACACATTGCACATAACCTAACTGACCACTTACTGTAAATGGACTCTCCCTCTCTGGATTGAACAAGGGATCAAATATGACTTTCAGCCATATCAAGTGTTGTGCAGCACAAAGGCATTACATCTGGGTCCAGTTTGTAGATAGTCGTTCAATAATGTCAATCCCGTTACATTTCCTCGCAAACTGTTGCTTTTTGAAAAGTGAATGGAACAATTTTGTGGACAATTAGCTCTCCAGCCACTTGGTATAACTCTGCACTGATCTACTTGAAAAACCCAACTAAAACTTGAACCCTGCACTGTTGAAATATTACGACATTAAATGGGTTCCACACTCATAAGGTAAACTAGATCGATTGCTTGCAACAGTTTCAACAAAATATTTTTTGACCTTCGATGATGTTGTTTTACCATGAGAGTTAGACCTGGATAATGTCTCCTGAAGGCAGAGCAATAGCAATGAAAAACATCTTCCAGCATTCATCCTGCCTCACTCACTCTCCTACCAATAGTCTTGTTGTTCGTCCAAGCAAGTGTCCATCATGTTCTACCAGTCCCAGTGTTGCAGGTGGAAATACTACAAATAGACAGTCCTGGATGGGTGTGTGTTACTTACAGGTGGATTCATATCAGTCCATTCAAAATGGGATATAGGTTAAGAGGAGTTTAGAGGTTTTAGTCACTAGCAAGGCATTAGGTTACAGAAGTCCAGCTCCTGTGGCTTGCGTATGCTGGTGCAGTGGTCCCTTGGGAGCAGCAGCCCAGTTTGTGTGGTGCAGTGCAACGGCCGCCTCTTGAAGCCCTTCCCACAGGTTCTGGAGCAGGGCGACCACTCCCCAATATCCCACACAGGACACGGGTCTCCACAAGCCCTGGTGGCCGAGGGCCTTTGTGCGGGATCGCAGTCCAACCCTGGCTTCCCGTCTGGCCTCAGGCACTGCACCATCCTCCTCTGGATCCCACTGCCGCAGGTCACCGAGCACTCGTCCCACCCTGTTGACGCCCACTTCCCAAGAACAGAGCCCTCCTTGCTGTAGGACGTCTTCTTCAGGATGTCTCCTCCCCTCTCCTTGACGCTATCCTCAGCCAGGACACTGTTGTGGGAGCGTGCACGCCCCTCCTTCTTCAGAGTCTTGTCCTCCTTGCTCTGACGGGCCAGGTAGAAGGAGTAGCGGATGCGAGGTGGGGTCATCTTGCCCACAGACAGCACCTCCACCGTCAGGGCTTCTCCCAGGGGATTGACGGCCTGCAGAGTCTCGGAGAGGCCTGCTGTGCCGCTGTAGCGCAGCAGGCTGTTCTTCACGATGATGTCCCTCTCCACAGCTGACACTACGTAGTTCCCATTGAGCAGGTACTGGCCCTCACTGTTCTTCACCGCCAAATAGTTGTCATCACTCAACATGCCCTTGTAGCCTCGCTGACGGATGTCTATGTTGGCTGCTCCCGCTGGCAACATGACCACGAAGTTGTAGCCGTTTCTGCATGACAAGACACATTACAGTCAATAAGAGCTCTTCGTGCTGCCGTTGATAATGTTAATATCTAAATCATCCAATCATTTTGTATTCATGCGATACATTAATGATGTTAAGAGCAACATTCTCTAAAGGCCTATCCCATCACAATGAGGGTTTTACTCACATAGGCCTGGTGAAGAGGCCTGACACCTTCTTACATCCCTTGTTATCACCGCCGCAGATTCCACACTTATCAAACTTCTTGGTGGAGCCAAGTTTACCGTCACAGCCAGCCTTGATGCACTTCCCTTGGACACACACTCCTGTGGAGTCTGGGGAGCAGGCGGTTCCATCCACCACCTGCCGTGCACAAACACACTTTCGGTTAATTTTTCTAACCTTAATTTGTCCAGGGGGAAGTTGGCTGAGAATAGAAGAGAAACTTCATTGTCGATAGGCCGACTTAGAAATGTGCCCATGGCTTCACTGTGGTAGAATGAAAAACAGACACGATCCAAAAGAATAGACAATAAAAAAATCACAAGACACAGGAACAACACAACACAACAGCCTCCAGCACACATCCGAGTCCACATTTACAAAAAAGAACACACAATAGAATGCATGTGTGCATTCTATTGTTTGTCAGCTGAGCAGCAGCTCCACTGGAGCAGTTGAGGGTTAAGCGTCTTGCTCAAGGGCGCAGCAACAGTAGTTACTGAAGCAAGGAACAGCGTTTCTCTTCCCCTGCCCACATTTCCTCAGCCATTCTGGGGATTTTAACCGGCAGTATTCTGGTCCCTGCATTATTCCTGGCTGTTGTTAATACAGTAGAACTGAGGGTGATATCAGTTACGTACTTCCTGAGCAATGCTCAAATTCATGCACCTAATGCACAATATATGTATGAATAATTTATGCTGTGATCACTGAAGACACGCAGTATCTGAGCCACATGCCTGATCCAGATTAACATACAGGTAGATGTTGAAAAGCCTGTAAAGCAGAATGTGAGAGTGAATGAACAGATGCTCTCCTTCAGATGTGCAAATATTTCACTATGACCCACTTGCACTGTGCAGTCCTCTTCACCAGCGCCATGCACCCAAACGAGGGAAGACTGTGAGCTCACTTTACCTTTTTATCTTCTTTTAAGGTACGTTTTTCCAATTTACTAACTTTTTCTGCATTTATTTGATTGTACATATAGCATTACATGCAGTCAGTCATTTCTTATCATACCGGTTCTTTATACTGAAAATCGATTATTGGACTGAAAGGTGTTTTAGGTGCCAATTTATTCTATCAAGAGTAACAATAAACATCTCTGTCGGTGAAATTCTTAGCTCTCACTCCATTTCAGCCCACTGTTAAAAGATAAGTTGAGTTTGGGAATTTGGAATCAGTTCTCATATACCAACACGTTTTCTAAATTAATGTGCACACAGGCAAGATAAACTTTGAAATTAGCCCTCCCAAATATTGGTGTAGATGGTATACCATGAGCACACAGGTACCAGGATGACGAATGCCACAAATATTTGGTGTAGACAGGGAGCAGGTTGTTGCTGGTACTATCGACCTGATAGCGTTTCTATCCAGTCTGGCCTTGGTCCTCTCAGCCTCACTGTGACCCTAACACATGACCAGCCAGACGGGAGCTAGTCGACCAGATCAGCCTCACCGCTAGTCTGTCTGCAAATATGTGACTGATAAGTTAGCTTAACGTGGCTGTGAGCACCCAGACATTTCTTTCCCCCATCACATGACAGGCCATGTCTAAAAGCTACCACCGAATGAAACATTTCAGCTCAATGCCAACATGTAAGATATAATATAAACTGTACATAGAAGGTAAATTCCTGTCTTCGTTCAAAGTCATTACTGAGTGGCTAAAACATCCAGCTGCTCTTCGATTCAGAGCTCCGCGTCCCCTGAGTGCTCTTATCCACTCCTCCTCCTCCAGTATGACGGAGTGAAGTGTGAACCAATGGGTTGACTCCTGCTCAAGCTCACTCCACACCCCGCTATCTGAAAGAGATAAGCTCTCCTCCTCCCCCCTCTTCATTCCTCCCTTCTCTCTTGTCACTGAGACCAGAGGCAGCTGGCTGAAGTACATTTATGTTTATGATCATCCACTCACTAATATCTTGGTCTCCTATCTTAAAGGAGGTGCTGGGAGCTCTACCATACTGTTTAATAATACTACGAGACAATGTCTGCCATTGCTCTTCGATGAAAAAAACAACAACCTTGCACATAAATATGACCTATAACCATAATGCATCCAATCCATATTTGGGGAGGAAATCTTATCCAGCCTTGATTTATTCAAATGACAGTTGTCTAATCTCCCTAATTATCTTTACATTAATTAACACAAACCACAGAGAAGACTGTGAGGTGGAACTGCTTACCTTGGGCGCCAGGACATAGAAGTAGCCTGTGCCGTTAGCCCTGCAGATGAGTTTACACTTGTCCTTGGGGGACACTCCGGAGTACTTGGGCACCCACACCACAGAGGGGGTGAGACGGTTACTGTTGAGACTGAAGCCGTTGAAGGCCTCACACTGCTCCTCACGATAGCTCTTACCTAAGCAGAGGGGAGGGAAGAGGGTGGAGAAGGTCAGAGGTGGAACTGCTCTAGGGGAAAACCTCATTGGACATAGTTTTCTGTTTTGAGCGACTCGTACCTGTGTCAGGGCAGCGGTTCAAGTTGCAGGAGCGGTATTTGACCCGCACCCCTTGGCAGTATTTACCCCCATTTGACGGAACTGGGTTGTTACACTCCCTTTTAGACAGTTGGACGCCTCCTCCGCATGTGCGCGAGCAGGATCCAAACGGGCCCCACTTCCCCCAGCGGCCGTCCACCTGGGGATACACACACCAGTGGGTTATTACAACACCTTGCTTTGCTTTATCACGCCTCAGTCATCTCCACAGGCAATACTCCTATCATCATAGACATGACACATTTTACACTGACCAGAGAGTTCTTTGGAAAGGTGAACAAGAGAAGTATATGTTGATATTGATAACTCTGTGTGTGTGTGTGTGTGTGTGTGTGTGTGAGAGAGAGCGAGAGAGAGAGAGAGAGAGAGAGAGAGAGAGCAAGAAAAAGAGAAAGCGAGT
>OMLI01090046.1:0-22656 GCA_900302605.1 Rondeletia loricata | reverse complement strand
GTGGAAAGCGGGGGGGGAAAATGTTAGGATGACAAAACGAGTCAATCTCAGGTGAGGAAATAACTTCGCCTCTGGTGTGCCTCGTGTTGAAATCCCCCCTCACCCTGGTCCTGAACCTGTGGTAGATATGATGCAAATGTCAAATAAATAATTCAGCTCTTTTGCATTTCGTAGCACTTGCCTCTGCCTTGTCGGTAATAAGGAGCAAACCAGTCATAAGGAAAGTGCGTAGTGTCTCTGCCATCCACCATCAGCCTCAGATGACAGGCCAGTTGAGTCCAAGGCCTCGATGTTGGTGAACCTTTACAGTGCCTGTCAGTGTACATAATGTTAATCGATGTTTAAATAATGAAAAGTTACTTTTTCCCCCCTCTTTCCTCTTTCCTCTTGCAACATTTCGGTGGCAACATGCATACGTTAGTGTCCGCAAGCATATTTGCCTGTCAGCGTGCTTCAACAAAGACGCTGTTCTTTCCCGGGAAACGAGAGAAAAGACAGTCGTTCTCATTAATTAAGGCACGAGTGGCAGAATAGATCACACAGCTCAGGAGATTGAGGTTGGATGTGTTTTGATATGAGTTGCAGTCAGAATCAAATGAGGTTTTCCCCAAAGTTAAGAGATATACATCCACATATGTATGAGCCTACGAAAATATACTATTTCACATCTTTCTGTGTCATCACTGCAGGATTGGTTGGAGGACATGTGAAGTCGCTTTTCTGAAACGTCTCTTTCGAGGTGCACAAGTGTTGACAAGGGATTTGCAGTGTCTTTGTCAACACTAAAGCCATCTGGTATTACTAGACAGGGTCACCTTGTCAACGATCCATGTGTAGCATGTGAAATACCTAGATTGTCTTTCTAAAAGTGAGATTCTGCTTCCTCTAGAGCTCCTAGGATTAGCAGAGCGGGAGAGATGTGCTTCTCTTTTTGCTATCTTCATGACCTCTCATACAGCAGGGAAACAAAGATAGGGAACGGGAGGATACAAGGACAGCTTAGACAAGTAATTTTGCCTTTAATTGCTCTAAACTCCCACGAGTGCCATTACTTAAGCACTCCAAAAACTGTTGTTGTTTTCCTCCACATAATCTTTGATTATGTGAAGGTCAGCATTTCCCCCTAAGCTTCTTATGAGAGTGTTTGGAGCAGGTGGATTGCTTGGAGAGATGAGACAGTACTCCCCTGCTGGAGTCGAGAGTGAGAGTGAACTGGCCCTTTTTTCCCATCCACTGCAGTTACGTTGCTAACCGCCTCCCAAGCCCATCTCGGCCATCCTGTGTATAGTCTTTGGGTTTTTTGTTCTGCTTAGTCCTCATTTCCCAGCCTGTATCAATAGCGTCATTATGTGGGGTTTTATCTGGCTAATTAAGGCTTCATCTTTCTGGGCGATCTCTCAGAGGACATGGATTAAACTCCCCTATCTCTGCACCGGAGCAACGATGGGGTCGGCCAGGCCGGCGCTGCATGCTCTCTGCAGATTGCTGTAAATGGAAAACACACGGACACATCCAGGTTGTTTCGGTGAAATGATACTTCGAAAAGGAGAAAAATAAAATGTCAAATGGTGGAATCCAAGGATTTATTGATGAGTTATGGTATAGCATACAAAGGTTTTGAATCTACAGTACAACATGTCGGCCTGCAGACAGCGGACTTTCATCAATGTAGTTATCTGCTCTCAGAAAACTACAATCTTAGTAGTGATGACTGTCAGGAGAGATCAAGAAGAATGGACCAGCTTCAAGTGCTGGAACTATTTTCTTCTTTTCTTCTTCTTATTATCATGACTTCTGTGCGAGTGACACAAAAACCTATATTGCAGCTACAGTGTGTAACTAATCCCACTGCAACCTACATAGTTTATTTCCATTGCCTTGCTGGTGTGTGTCTGGTCATGTTGTTCAAATCAAGCAGATAGGCTTGATTTGAATCGATAACCTACCGGACCACAGCATTTAGACAATTAATTTACAATTAGTTCCGCGTGCCTCAACAGGCGCCGTTTCATTTGCATATGCATACAATAAGGTGATTCATTCCAGTTGGAGTGAGGATCCTGAGTCACCGCTCGGCGCTACAGCAACAGCACGGTCTGAATTTCAAACGCCTTGTTGTGCCGGGTCTACTCTCATTTCATTTCGGTGCTGAAAGTCAACAGCTGAAAGTCGAGGGTCAACGCTCATTAAAACAACAGCCAGCATACCCGAGCCATTTAAAGGGAGCGTGGATAGGAAGACCCCAGTAGCTTCAAATGATACACTGTAAACCATCACTAATTGCGTGGGAGGTTTTAGCTTTGACTTGGCTCACATTGCAGTGCAGAGAAAAAAAAGCCCATTGGGTTTTTGCAGCTACACCACCCGCCTCACCGCTCGGGCTGGCTCGTGTGCAGGTCTCATAATGCAGCAGGTCTCATAATGCAGCAGGTCTCATAATGCACCCTCGGTTTTTGATAAAGCACTTATGAGAAATTGTTTTCCCGAGCCCACCGCATCGGAGGAGATAAATCCTAAATGAGTAAACCGAAGTGACTTCGCTCAGGCAGTTTTATATATCATTCAAGAGCCTGTGCATTCCAGGGCCATAAATCAAGAGCTGTTGGGGAGAAAATCAAAGATGTTATTTTTCCCCCCCCTCCTTTATGGATTGTTTCGAGATGAAACTGTGTCTTGAATCTCGTGCTTTGTCACCTTGGTGAAGGTGTGGTTAAACTGGGACTCCTTTGAAACCCATGAATTACTGTCCTCTATCTCTGTATTAGGTTCACCTTCATGGATTATGTTCTTCAAAAACAAACCAATAAAAAGTATAGGAAGGTACTATGCCCTTTCCAATATGAGGAAAATGAGACAAGGCAGTCTTTTGAATTCTCACTTTCTTTGTTTGATTCATGGTGAAAGACTACTGATGGTCAGTGGCAGGAAGTGAAATCGCTCCCGTGTGGATGTGGGAGGAAGGCTTTGGCAGGGATGACGTGATTGTTGCTTTAGGCCTTTCAGTGCCACTGGACTCTTGCCTGAATTGGCAGTCGCAGTTCAGGCAAGCATTATTGGCAGTCATTTTGAAAATTCACTCTTTCTTTTAATAAAGGGAAATTTGAAAAGAAAATGTATTGACACTGCCAGCTTCGATGAGATTATTAGCGGAACAAAAACCAAAAATATATTTGTATGTGATATTTAACCAAGGAAAACTGCATGGACACTCATCTGGCTCAGTGGTTAGTACTGTCGCCTCACAGCAAGAAGGTCGTGGGTTCGAATCTCCGCCCCGGTCCTTTCTGTGTGGAGTTTGCATGTTCTCCTCGTGTTCACGTGGGTTTCCTCCGGGCGCTCCGATTTCCTCCCACAGTCCAAAGACATGCAGGTCAGGTGAACTGAAGACTCTAAATTTCCCATAGGCGTGAGTGTTTGTGTGCAGTATGGTATAGGATGTAGTATGTATATGATGATGTAGTATGTATATATGATGGTATGTAAAGCCCTTGGAGACATGCTTGTATAAAAGGGCTATATCTCTGTCTTTTTTCACAGAGACATTAGTATTACATATTAATCGCTTAAATAAAACATTGAAATACAATGATGATTGTAGAACACAGTGCCTGTATTGGCAGAAAACCCCTTTACCACGTCAGTGAGGAGGCAGTGTTTGCTTTTCAACGCATGTTGTTCTCTAGCAGGCGGCAGCCATAGCCTCCTATGCCTGAGCCCGGCGTGCTAGTGTGGCATTTTCTGCGGGAGGGGTCACCTCTCTATCAACTAATTACAGCTCATTTCCCTTTAAATGCCTCTCTGTGAGCTGCAGGGCCAGCTAAGCGAAGGGGACATTTTCTTCGCCACACGGGGAGGAAAGCCTTTAAATGCCAGTCACGATTAAAGTCAATATGGCCCCCAGCCGCTCCACACTGTGGCCATCACACACCCTTGCAGACGATACGATGCAGTCTTAATTATTCATTGCGAGATGAAGGAGTGTTTCCATGTTGACTCGCCTAATCGAGGAACCAGTGTGGCTCGTGATGTGGTCGCCGCTATCAAAGCTACGTCCTGCAGGCTTATATCGAGGGATATATATATAATAGAAGGACTGGTGGTTCCATAGACCAATGCAAGACACACACACACACACACACACACACACAGTGGAAACTGCCAAATCACTGCATCTAAGGGGAAAAATGTATTCAATCGCAAATTGAGTGAGAACAGTAATATGTTTAGTTCCCCCCCGCAAGACGTTAATGTATCCTCCCTCCACCCTTGAATTAATTTGTGCAGTTGAGATATTCAGCAGAGTTCTCATGTTGAAGTTTACAGTTGTTACGTTTTTCACCTTTCAAAAATGATCCATCCCCCGTAGCACTACTGAGGAGTGTTTTGGCATGCATAAGTAAGTACTGTCATTCTTGTATTAAATCTGACACTATGTCTCAGCCAATGCATACGTGCAATAGAGGAGGTAAAGGCTTGATTTAGCTGCATAATATTAAACTTAACACTCATGAATTATTAATTCTGAGCAAAATGTGGATTATTTAAATCAGTTTGGATGCACCAGCAGGATATGTAACGGATTCGACAGGGACTTTATTAATTTGTTTAGAATTTCAGCCTTGGGTGATGAAATTGAAATTTTTTATTTATGACTTTACAGCCATATCATCTTTTTTCAATGTAGTCATGAGGTCAACAGTATAAATATTGTCCTATTAGTAATCATATTGAAAATAAAGCAGAAGCATTTCATGTATATTTGATGAGAATGTGCATGTGGCTACTGGATCTCTTATGTAAAAATGTGGTTTGCTCGGATTTTCTTGCACCGCGCTTACAAGGAAAACTGAATTCAAAATTGTGCAACAGTAAAAAAAAAAAAGAAACGCCTTGTCAAAGTGAAGAAAAGGTTGATGATTGCGTAAGTGAGTGTTTCTCGTGGCTGTCCTGTCAACGCAGCAGTGGGTGAACGTGTTTATTTGCCTAAGCTCCTTTGCTTTTTGCACAATAGCCTGTGAATTCATGACACTAATAATGGCAAGACGTCAGCGTTTCTTCCTATTCAGAAGCGTGTGGGTACATGATGCTAGAAAAGGAGAAGGATGCTTTATTTTGGGTGAAGAGGGATTGGATAACACTTTCAAAGTTTCACCTTATCTTATCGTAGTTGTTACACCTTATGTATGAGCAAAGCCATTTTGAAGAACGAGGAGAAGTCTTTTGGATTCTTCTCAGTGAGGTTTTAATACACTGAGGATCGAAACCAGAGCGAAGCTACCATGAACATTTCATTTGAAGTAACCGAGCTTATATGTCCACGACGGAGAGTTAAGTTGAGTCACTGAATTTTGTTGTTTGCAAATAGCAGCAAAGTATGGATTTTGTTGTTGTAAATATCTGCACATACGCACACACACACACACACACACACACACACCAGCACAGCGTTGGAGATGTTGAGGAATTTTTAATCATGAGAGGCACAGTTGCTTATTAGATACTTTTATTCAAATGATGCCCAATGAAATGACCTCCAGGTTAATGAAGTATTTTAAGCGTGACCACACAGTTCCTGGACCTGCTGATGTGAGGGCATTTAAACCAGCCTCATGTCTGCCTGGTTGGTTTTATAAATGGCCTTTTACCACTATACATTTGTTTGATAGTAGTCAGTGAAACAAAGGTTGTGATATGATTTTGTGCTGACTGCCAAACAGATTCTCTTTGGCCCATTGGTTGAGTCAGACTTCCTGAAAGCGCCTCATGGGGCCTTGTTAGTTCTGGCCTCTGAATCCTCCTCGCTAAACAAACTGGTGGGCTGAACAGGATAAAACACTCATGCAAGGTCACTATCCGATATGAAATATGAAGCCATGTGACCATCATCATTTATTCTTTATCCTGCCTTTCATTGCCATGGCGGCACTGTTTTCAGTTTTGCCAGTTTAGCAGCAAGTTGGTATCTCCTGGGGTGTTTGGAGAAGGGTCAATGTGCCTTCCTGCCAAAACTGCCTCAAGTCTTGAAGCCTCTGTCAGCAACCTGTCCCCAACTCAGAAGATCTGGCTCCAGAGTGGGGGGCATAGCATTATGGGACAAAGCAATACACAGACAAACACATGCGTTTTATAAGAGCATGTGTTTGTCTGTGTTAGAACCAGGCCTCCCGCCTGTGAAGCATTTCTCTCAGCCTTAGGGAACGGGGGAAAAGGCCATTCCAGCAGCTTTCTCAGGGGGAGCTCAATCTTTCACAATCTAGCTGGTCAGTTCCTTTCTGCTCCCTAACACTCCAAATGCACTGCGGCCGCTACAATAAACACATGAGATTTTTGCCCAGTCTGTGTATAGTTCCACCATATATAGACTAACTGACTAAAAGGGGGAAGCTGACGTTTTTATTCTTAGACTATATACTGACATTATGGGCTGGTTTCCCAGACAGGGATTAAGCCTAGTCCTAGACTCTGGACAAAATTAAATGGAGATGTCTATTGAAAAACATCCATAGTCTAGGACTAGGCTCCTGTCTGGGAAACCAGCCCATATAGTTTATATTAGATTTTTATTGAATATCAGTAAAAATGTTCAACAGAAAACACAGTGGAAACAGTGGAAAAAGGATGTGAATGTCATTTTTGTGATCTTTTTGAATCAGAGACTATTTTATCATAATCTAATGCCATAATTAAAGTTTTGAAACTGAGATAAGATGTTGTTTGCATTTTATAAATAATAATTTTTTTAGTTGCTTGTAACACGCTTCACAGTGTTGCAAAGGGAAATCAGGCCTTAGCTTAAATCATATCAAAATGTATTGCAAAGACGCTTAATCAGAGCTGAACATGAATCAAAGCCAATGTCAAAACAACTTTGGAACAGGATTTTTGCCAGTTCATTGTGTAGATTTTATTACAGTAGAGCTTTTACCCTTGACTGAACTGGTTGCTCTGTTACTTGTCCACAAAGGTTGCTAGATGTTGGTGAAAATGTATGAACTGCTTCTATTGTTTGTCATATCACATAGAATTGTATCTTTTTAATCTGTTTGACAATCAAATCTTCCTTTGATTAGGAAATGCAGATATCAGATTTATCAATAATACAATAATGACAAACTTTTTGGGGGATGTTCTGAAAGGGGGTCTTGCTTAGTGAGTAGTGATCTACAAGTCCTCCCAAAATCCCTTTTCACCTTTTAAATGTCTGACATTCTAGAGGCTCTTCCTCTTTGAAAACACATCGCCTTAATAACCAACAATTAATGTTGAGTCTCTCAAAGGAGTTTGGGAGATGAGACTAATGAGCTCAACAGATATAACGAAGGAACAGCACACACAGACAAACACACACACACATACACACAACCGCATGTCTGTGAAAGTGTAGTCCAAATTAGGAGCCTGGGGGAACTTGGGCGTAATGAAATATGACTTTCTGCAGAGTTTTAACAACCAGAATCATTAGACTACAGATCGCTGCACACATTGTCCCCAATTTTTGAGTTTTGCCATTATTCTTTTTTAAAAAGTTTTATGTTTAAAACTCCCACTGCCATTAAAAGCTACACCGATGTATTAAAGAGGAATCCCACTCAATTTGTTTCTGTGGTCTGTGACAGTCCAATCAATATGTGTGCGCTTGGAAAAACTCATTCCCGAAGCCAGACACCAAAAAACCTTGAACCTGTGATAATAATTATACTGTAATAATAATGGGATAATCTATTGAGTCCCTCGCTCCCCTCCAGGAAGGTCAGAGCACAGAAGAGCGCCCCTGGAGCTGGGAGGGATGCTCAAGGACACTTCAGAAGTGATATCGTAAAGATGCAAAACCTAGAGCAATTCATTATACAAAGAATGGGAGACAGAATAACTTGGGAACCAGAAAATGTTCCCTTATCACTAGAAGATCCCCCAGCGTCCTTCTCAAGAGCCCTGTATTTGGGGGAACAAATAGATAGCATATAGACTTTACGTCTAGATACATACTCAAGACAAGAACACAAGATATGTGTGAGAATAAGAAATGTAATTAAAAAATTTAAGTGCAGTATTGTTATCGGGGTAAAAATAACACAAAGCATGATGAACACTTGGAAGT
Organism: Rondeletia loricata; assembly: GCA_900302605.1. NCBI lineage: Eukaryota > Metazoa > Chordata > Actinopteri > Beryciformes > Rondeletiidae > Rondeletia > Rondeletia loricata. The sequence goes on along the minus strand of OMLI01090046.1, from coordinate 14,558 downwards.
TGGTAGAAGTTAACTAAATAACTTAAATTCATCGTTCAGACTCACAGCGAACCTTTCACATCTCAAGCATAGCAGGCAAGAAACTATTTTTCTCTCTCTTCAAACGCTTTTCTCTTTGCATAGTTAAACTGTTTACATGCTGAAGGGAAACATCTGTTCATGCTTTCCGAAGCGCTCCGAGTGCGATGTGTTCTGATAGAAGGTGTTGGTAGCTGTGTGATGACGATGGGCCGCGGTGAGGAGGAATGGTAGCTGACCCCTTCTGGAGGTTAAGTTCAGGAGGGATATGTCGACAGGTCTCGTGGCAGAGTTTCGATAGGACAACAGCTGGCCACTGTTGGAATTCCGCACCATGTTGCACCAATCAGCTTCTTCGCCTGGATTAGGGCTTTTCTGTCCATCTGTCCGGCGTCGGCTTACATTTAAGCCGCGCCATTTCACAGGTGCAGCCTGCAATCCCGCCAGGCAGCTTAGCCTCTCAATGACACTGGGGTAACCTTTCTCTTGAAATTCAGCTAGGCGACATTATAGCAAAGCGAAAGTGATCTTACTCGGTCAGACACTCTGCCTTAACGATGTCTGTGTAATATGGATTTACCCTTTAAGTGTGGCTGTCAGTATGCATGTTCCCCTGTCATAACAGCCAGCTGTTACTTACAGTAGAAAACTGAACCACTAAGCATCTTAAGAAGCAAAGTTTGACAGATATTTAAGAATTCTTTCTCATCGCAACAGCTGGGTCCAGAGGCGGCACTGCAATGCCTCTGTTCATGTACCCAGCACACGTAAGGAAACCGATTAATCTCCAAGTGATGAAGAAGTGGGAGTCAAAAGTAAAACAGGAAAGAAATATGTTGCTGGTTGAAAAATAATGGTAATATAAAGGCATTCTGCCCCATATCAATTAGTCAGTTGTACTCAAGGAGGGGGCTGGAGATAGGGACATGTGCTCACTTCAAATAGTTCCAAAATAGACAATATACCAAATATGCAAATGGTATAGTAAATAAACAAAGGGGCGTGGCGTGGGGCTGTCCCCTCAGGATTATCCTGGGAGCTGACTAATCAGTTTGCAGAGGCGTTGGCTGTAAGGGCTTTTTACACGTCATGCTGCAGATAGTGTCAGCAGCGTCTCAGGGATGTTCCTCAAGCTTACAGGTATTTAACTAGAGTATTTAACAAGGCTCAGGAGTGATGTCTTGTGACAGGTGAACTAAATGGTTAAGTCTTAACAATACCCCTCCCCTCCTATGTTCGACTGTGCTTACTGTGGAGACGTTAGTGATATGCACAGCTAGGCTCTCCTTTTGACACATGGAACATCAGCAGTTTAGGTTTTTGTTGCGTTTTGTTGGCGTTTCTTTTGCCATAGCATGCAATGGCAAAGATTTGGCACAGTGTTACCACATTGTTTCTGAAAGCTACGTTTGAGGTGGGAAAAAAGACATCAAAAGAACGTTTCCAATAGCCTCGATTGAATGCCGGCAGGTTGGACAAGAGGTGATATAATTGTGTGTGTGTGTCTGTGTGTAAAGGATGAGTGGTTGTTGTGTGTTTGTTTATGTGGAAGGATATGGGTGTGAGCGTATGTATGTATGGGAGGACAGTTTACATGTGATGTACTGAAATTATCCTCATCTTTAGCAGTACACACAATATACTGTACATACAGTATGTATATAGAGGATATACCAACTAAATCCTGTTGTACTGAAAGAGATGACCTGTGTTTTTACAGTATTATTGTGTTATTTATGTTATTTTATCCCCCTACTTATACATAACCTAGATCCCTTTACTTGAACATCCACACGGTTTCTGCTTAAACACTCACTCTAGTTGGCACAAGGGATATTTACATCAGAACCTGTGTATTGGGGATTGTAAGTCATAGGTGATATTCAAACGTTCAAAATAGAGTACGGGCCGGAAGGTGAGCTTTGAAAGGCAGAAATCAACATCCCCATCAAACCTCCACAGATTGTGATATGACAGTACAAATCTTAATGATTGCCCTTTTAATAATGGTTGTACATCCTTTGCTGGGATGGTTACTGTATTTCTACACTGTACAATAACTCTTATTACTAATCACTCTCTGGTACTGGATGTGTCATATAGAGGACCACCCACTTCATGATGTGATGCTGCACCTTCACTCTGGATCCCAGAGGACGCTGTCATAGATGCGTCCGTCTCACCGTTCATTGATGTAGTAATTACTAGTCTTGGACCAGTGGACTCACATTTAATGATTACTGTTGTATTATTTCATTTCTTTGAGAAGTAGGCCTCATCTCACTTCGGCTCAATTAATGTATTTCTCTGGGAGCTAACTGGAGCGCTGATTGGAGTGAAGAATTGCATTAAGACTACACGCCTGCAAGGGAATGATAACACCAGATCATTAACAAAACGGAGCTGTAAATGTTTAACCATGGGTAGCATTTTTCATATTAATGAGTCCCCATCCTTACTTGTTTCCCATGCATATTTGCTGTTGAAGCCATGTGCAATAAATGTCGGAGCTGGGCACACCTTTTTCATTTAGTTCAATCAAAATGGCTTTAGACACATTGTCTCTTTCAAATGGTCCTTGAAAAATCATCAGATGTGGTATGATTGAGTTATCAGACGGGGTATTATTTCATGGGGATTTTGACCCTGTCTAGAGGCGAAGGACTGCCAGGACTCATTATGACTCTGATGCCTGACCACGGCTGGCTGAAGTTGCAGACATGGAGCTTTACCAACAAGGGATTATGACTTGATCATTTTCTCGATTGGGTTTCGGTGTCGATGGTAATCGAGTTGGACATAATAGCATCTCAGTGAGTGATATCCCATATGCAATAGCCACATGACAGAGGGTGAGAGATGGAGCGGATCTGGAGATAAGGCCCCTCCTTTGTGTTTGGTGTTTTAGCATGCTGCACACATAGCACTCACATAGCTGAGCGCTGACTTGATCAATGTGGGTTAAGGAATAAGAATGGGAGAACGATGAATCAAGGTTAGAGGCAGCAGAGAGCACAGCAGGCTCTGATGCAGGTCTCTGATCTTGGACACACCATCATCTCAGCTTGTTTTGAGAGGGTATTTCACTTGATTACTGATGTTATCATCTCCGTTCTCTGTCTGACCTTTGACCTCAGAGGGAATCAAGTGAAATTGAGTGAAGAAAAAAAAGACTAACCCATAAACCCCTTTTCTGATTAATCTGTTGTCCAGTTGTCTGTTGCTCACTGGCAAAAAGTTATTAGTGGTGACCACAATGGCAGTAACATGTCACCCCATAATTAACTGTCAACCATAACAATATAGATTTCCCCCTCCCCTCTCTACATTCGCAATCTGTCACATGTAATATGGCCCATTAAATCTGCTGAAGCACAAAAGTGTGCATTATCCTTCTTCACAAGCATTCTGTGAAGCAGGAAAAAGGCTAGTGTGACTAGTTAGCAATTGACTTTAGAGACAAATTAATAACAAAGAGGTTACACTGCGTAGCACTGAGGACATTCTGGGTACGCTGACAACAGCCATCACAAATTGACAGGAATCCCCCAGAGACATGTCTAAAGACGAGTGAGAACTTGATGTGGAGGATTTTGTTTCAGTTGGGTTTTCTAACACATTTAATCATGTCAGTATACTGCATTCCAACTTTGCATTCATGCATGTTTGATGTGAAGTCCTTCAAGAGCCAGTTAGAGCATGAATTGATAGAATTAATGGCTACAATGGGGCAAAACGTGACTGGACACCATATTAAAATTGTCTGCTTAACAAGCCCTCACACAACTTCAACCATTAGTCGTAAAGTTAATCTGCATTTTTACTACTGGACCTCCCACACTTCTAAGCTTTGAGAATCATTGTCTGCAAATGGTAGCAATCAATTATGCTCCCATTGGTCAATACACACTATTGAATAAATAACAATGTAAGTGTGGTGCCAGCATGGCTCTTTGCATAAAAGTGGAAATTCTGTAATGATAAAATCAATTGTTAATTATATTGTTAATGGAAGGGGTGGAGGGACACCGACAGATGGCATTGAAATTAAATATGGTTTATTTGTACGCTCTTAAAGCATATATCTATCTCTCTGTATCCAATTCCCTGCTGGCGCATGGTCTATATTTTATGGTAAAAGATTGCCTGAGCTGAGTGTCAGCCATAGCACATACATCACACTTGCCACCATCCGTCTTTGATTGCATCCTCCCACTGCTGCTGCTCCACCCCCTACTGTTTCTAACCCACACAGCACACTGAAGTTGGAAATACGAGAAGATGGGGGGAGGAAAAAAAGAAATTACTTTATGCTAACAGAACGCGCCGCAGATGTGCTCAGCATACGTGTCTATGACAAAGCACGGATTGGATTACCTTCTGAAAAATGTGGTTAATTCTACTTGCAACTGCCCTCCTTTGAGAGACCATCATTTCATATCAGGGTGATGGCACTGACTGAATGATCCTGAGGCAAGGTACTGGGCAAGGCCTCTAGGATATGCTGTGGAAATGGTGTTCAAGCCACAGCAGACACAACCAGGGCACAGTGCAACAATAGGTAGATTATTAGAATTCTTTGGCCTGTGATGCTGTGTCTAGGATCAGTATTTCCTTATATATCACAAATAAGTCCAATACAGTGCTGCGGTAACCCTTGAATTAGTTTCTTATAGCTATAACTAACCCATTGGTTCACAGGAGCCGCCTGCATTTGAAATGCCTTTGAAGCTCTGTCTGTCAGCACTCTCAATTATGCAAGCACATACCTTATTCCCTGTAACCTCCCACCTCCATTCATTTTGCTTCTGTGGTGTGAATATTGCGGCAGGATTCATGCTCTCTGTTCTGTTAGGAATTGTGTCACATGAGAATGGCATTACTTTGCATTTTATCGCTTAGGATTGTTGAGCTGGCCAGCTGGCAGAAAATAGCCACAATGGCCAAAAGAAGACTGTATTTTAATGTAACAAAATAGTGATTCTGCTTTCCCGTACTTGCAACTTTATGTATATGCTGTGAAATTGCAGAATTTCAAAGTCAGCCCATAGTTCAGTGGTCAAATCATGCGACCACCATACAACATGAAAATAAGAAGGAGCACTTGAGAATAGAGCTAACTTTATGTAACTTTTGTGTTTCTCCCGCACATCAAAATGCTAATAGAAATCCGCAAGACATCAGGTCCTAGAAAGTTTCATTTTCTCACCAAATGTTTTTCCTTGCCTCTGTGTCTCCCCAGGTAACCGATAAGATGGCGGCCAGGGAAGCGAATGGGCACAGCTACCTGGTGGCTTGCTGGCAGCCCATTCTGATCCTGATGCTGGGCACCGTCCTGTCTGGCTCTACCACAGGCTGCCCATCCCGCTGTGAGTGCAATGTTCAAGAGCGCTCTGTGATGTGCCACCGCAAAAAGCTCATGACAGTTCCTGAGGGCATTCCCTCAGAAACACGGCTGCTGGACCTCAGCAAGAACCGCATTAGAACCATCAACCCAGACGAGTTTGCCAACTTTCCCAACCTTGAACACCTGGAGCTCAATGAAAACACCATCTCCACCATCGAACCTGGGGCTTTCAACAACCTGTATGGCTTGCGGACATTGGGGCTGCGTAGCAACAAGCTGAAGCTGATCCAGCTAGGTGTCTTCACGGGCCTGAGCAATCTCACACAGCTGGACATAAGTGAGAACAAGATCGTCATCCTGTTGGACTACATGTTCCAGGATCTGTACAACCTCCGGTCTTTAGAGGTGGGCGATAACGACCTAGTTTTCATCTCCCACCGGGCTTTTCATGGCCTAAGTAGCCTTGAGCACCTGAGTTTGGAGAAGTGCAACCTGTCCTCTGTGCCCACAGAGGCCTTCACCCACCTCCACAGTCTGATCACTCTCAGGCTGCGCCACCTCAATATCAATGTCATACGGGATTACTCCTTCAAACGTCTCTTTCGGCTCAAAGTGTTGGAGATAGCCAATTGGCCGTATTTGGATACTATGACCCCAAATTGCTTGTATGGATTAAATCTCACCTCCCTGACCATTGCAAATGCCAACCTGACCACAATTCCTTATGTAGCGCTGCGGCACTTGGTGTATTTACGCTTTCTTAATCTGTCCTATAACCCTATCCATACCATTGAGGGGAATAAGCTCCACGATCTTCTGCGACTTCAGGAGTTTCACCTGGTTGGAGGCAGGCTGGCAATGATTGAGCCCTACTCCTTCCGTGGCCTAAACTACCTGAAGATGTTAAATGTGTCTGGGAACTTTCTTAGCACTTTAGAGGAGTCTGCGTTCCATTCAGTGGGCAACCTGGAAACCCTAGCCTTGTATGATAACCCCCTGGCCTGTGACTGCCGACTGTTGTGGGTTTTCCGAAGACGCTGGAGATTGAACTTCAACAAGCAGCAGCCCACCTGTGCCTCCCCTGAGTTTGTCCAAGGCAAAGAGTTCAAAGACTTCCCGGATGTTCTGCAGCCTAACTACTTCACATGTCGCAAGTCCAGGATCAGGGATCACAAAGCCCAGCAGAAATTTGTTGACGAGGGAGCTATTGTTCATTTTGCTTGCCAAGCAGATGGGGATCCTTCCCCAGTGATAATGTGGCTCTCCCCGCAGAAGAAGTTCATCACCACCAAGACAATTGGAAGGCTCTCTGTGTTGCCAGACGGTACCCTTGAGGTGCGCTATGCCCAGATTCAGGACAATGGTACATATGTGTGTATAGCCAGTAACGCAGGCGGAAATGACACCTCTCTTGCCCATCTGCACATTCATAGCTACTCACCCGACTGGCCTCACCAGCCCAACAAGACGTTTGCCTTCATCTCCAACCAGCCCACGGAAAACGGTGCTAATGGTACACGAGCCAATGTCCCTTTTCCCTTTGATATAAAGACGTTGATCATTGCTACCACCATGGGCTTTATCTCTTTCCTCGGTGTTGTCCTGTTTTGCCTGGTGCTGCTCTTCCTTTGGAGCAGAGGAAAAGGCAACACCAAGCACAACATTGAGATCGAGTATGTGCCACGGAAATCGGACGCTGGCGTGAGCAGCAGCACAGCAGATGCTCCTCGCAAGTTTAATATGAAAATGATTTAATGGAGCGGTGGAATTGATTAACTTTGAACTTCAAAATAAGACAAATGGAAAAATAAAGACGTTATTTCCTCTCTTACAAACCTGTGGATCCTGGTCTGTTAACATAGAGTCATTGTTTTTTCCTGACTGAAGCACGAGAGAGGAGGGCAGTTCCTGGCTTTCACAAGTGAGAGGGAATGAAAACCCAATGTCACAGTGCATTGGTGGTTTCCGCAAGGCCTATGGGAGCATTGTTTGAAAGTCTGTTTTGTCATAAGCAGTTCATATTCCTGTGGATTTATACTGGGAAAACATTATATCAGAAAAGAGAAACACTTCTAACAGCCAGAATGCAAAGGGAAAGATCATGTTTTGGCCATTGCTGTCTTTTGTCTGTATTTTTAGTTTATTGATTTTAAAAAAATATTTCCAACGGTAGGTGAAATTTGTACTAAACAAGTATGAAAGAGATTTGTATGGGTTGGTGAGCACATTTACACAACATTTGTGGTACTTTTGTACATGATGCATTCCATGTACATCATTATTACAATACATCAGTGTTGCAATTGTGTATGCTATGTGCTACATGTAGGTAGTAATGTTTCTTTCCTACAGTGATTGTTATTAAAGTCATCATATGTGTTCCAGATATCATATGTATGTATCACAATACCATATACACATTGTTTGTTGAAAGATTATGCCCCAGCGATTAGCAGAAGATAAGGTAACCCTTTAAATTACAGGCCATTAATTACATATTAATAAAATAACTAAGTAATATCCAAGTGAAATGTAATAACTAGTTATAACATTAGAATGACGTAATTACTGAGTAATATACAAGTAAAGAAAGGTGTTTTTACCAGTAATTGCATTAGATAAGTGGCTCTACCACATACTTGTAAAGTGACCTCACCTGTGCAGAAACAATCAGTGTTTTTTCATTAGGTTTTCATTTGCTTATAATGTAGAATACATACAATAATACATTATATATTTTAGAAAAGACATGCCAATACTGACTATGTACAATATTCACATAGGTATACAAACGTACTCCATAGTAACTCTACACAAATAACAACAGAAAACAACAGAAACCCCAGAACGAGCCTAGCCCGGTAAAAAGCATCTTTTTTTACTTGTATATGACTCAGTAGTTATCAGTCATTCTAATGCTATAAAGAGTTATTACATCAATTTTACTTGGAAATTACTTCATTATTTCCAGTCATTACTACGTAATTAATGGCCTGTAATTTAAAGGGTTACCAAAGTTAATAGTACGGTATGATGATATGATGATATTAACATTGGCAATACAAAACTGTCTTGATATGAGATTTTAGTATTGGGAAATTATCTGATATAGCCTCTTTAGCCAATATCTGATATCGGTATCAATGTCATGCAGCCCTAATTTTCAGAAGTCACCCAGACAATACACACTCATTGTATCCAGAGCATGATGCAGATAGAGATCTGTGAGATGTTGCTGTGGATATGATGCTCCGTGCCAACAATAGATGGAGCAACTCAGAGTGGTTGATATGGGTACTTTTATATTGTATGTGCTTATCCCTGGCCTTTCAAATGGTCTTATATAAGGGTATTATTTTGTGCTTAACATGATTGTGGGGAATAAACGTTTTTGGATACAATGTGCTCCTCAACCTGTAGAATATTTCTTTCATTGGTGGTTTATTTTTCTTGGTTGTTTTATGGAATTTGTTATTTATGTATCCCATTGCTCCCCCCCATCAAAGCCATGGAAATATTACCTTCCAGGATTATTTACAGGTATGCTATCCCCAAAAATGTGTCATGTTTATTGGGGGGGGAGGGGGGAGGGAACGAACTGCCGCATATTACGCTCCCAAATGGTCCTGCATATAAAATGAGGTTACGCCCTTACCTTTTCACGTGCACACTGTGGACAGCTGGGCTTTGCGAGTGTGTGCGAGGATAAAGGCTAAGTTATTTATGATGGATGACATTACAGACAACGACACAGTAATGGGCCAGAAGTATGGACTGAATATGCAGATGGTTGGAGTGACACAGATGGTTTCACCCATGGAGCGATCTGAAGCAGCTTTGGTGTAATCCGTTTTGCATAAAGAAAAAAAACAAAAACCCTGGATATGGCTCATGGTTCTCCCTCTTGCTGATTATGAATGCTCTCTTTGTTCAAAGTGTGGCTACTGTACCTAGCCGTTTTTGGTCCCGAATGATACCGGGATTTTGTTTTTCTTTCCTCTTGTTCCTTTTTTTATTTTGACCCTGGACTATGTTGACCATGTAGTCCAAGCCAACTTTTTACAAAAAGATATTAAAAAATAAATCTATGGAAAAATACATTAAAATTGTTCTGTGCAATAAAGGTAATATGCAGATTTTTTTTTTATTAACAAAATTTTGTTGATGTTGAATTGTTGAGACTATGGTATGTTGTATTAAACAATCTATGGAGTTTTTTAAACACATGATAGTCCTATCTTGATTTTAAAGGTGATTTTTACTGTCCCATAGCACAAAATGACCACAATATACAATATACTGTATCTGCAGGATTTTGAAAGGGCTGATCAATACCAATGACTCAACGATTACTTTTCCAGGTGCTGAGATTTGTGGCTGTCAACCCCCCCACCCCAAACACAAATATACACACACACACACACACACACACGTCATCACCCCACATACATGGATTTTGAACTGCTCATGTCAGCTGCGAAGGCTAAAAAGCCTCGTTCTCAAACCAAAATGCAAATGACAAAGCAGTATTATTATCACAGTATTTTGCAATGTGATATATTACTCTGTTGGATCTCTCTAGCTCTAATTAGCCAGTCAGAAAATCGGACTTTATTATTTATTTCAATTGCAGGCCACTGTAAGCTGTGCCAGAGATCTGTCCATGTTGAAATTCCTTGGTCGCCGATAAAGGTTGATAAAAGTAATAGATTACTTAATGACAATTTAAAGTTTTGCTATCCAAGCACAACTTAAATCCTAACTGAACATTTGGCTCTTCTAGGGGAGTAAATGACCAAATGAACAATGTATTGTCTCATTTCTTTGATTGAACGCCTCATTAAATGATGGTGGAGATGGCAAGGTAATTTAACATTCTGTTCATATGTTCCAGCACTAATTACTTGTTTACATGGAAATTGGTAGTTGACTTGTTGTTTTCTGGCCCCTAAAAGTGAATTAACCACCATTAGTAAAGGATCATGGGCAATATGATATGGACAGGGAATATTATTAATTTACATAGCAAATTTGCAATCATAAAGGGCTCCAAAATAGTGTTCTTATGTGTTCACTAATGTTCTTAGTGAAACATGAGCAAATTGGGTTACCCTTCCTTTGAAGGTTATGGGAAGTGACCAGGGATATGGCTAGTATAGCCTAGTTCCATAAAACATGGTGCTCCTCTGCATTAGGTTTGGATCTCTGTCCCATTCCTTTTATTCCACATCCTTGGTTAGGAATCCATGGGGACTTTTGACAGGGTTTTTTTCTTCCTGAAGCTGTATCAAAGCATACTCATTTATCTTCTGAATTGAAAACAGACAGACAGAATATAAGGGGAGGAAGCTATTCTTGAGGCCCCAGAGCCCCAGGGAGTAATGGAGAAATCCATTGTTTTCATTCCTCACATATTGGATCTGTGCTTGATTTCTAGGTCAGGAACAGGCTGATGGATTCTGACATTGTGCGACAAGTCTCTTCTCCTCAACTGAGCATGAAAATACAGACACACCTCTGGGTGTTCCTTGCACTCTTCCAAATCCATGTGCTTGACTACAACTGGGAAACATATGTAAGCAAACGAAAGTGGGAATTTGCTGTTGGCTGTGCCTCTATCACACAATAGAGACATCAGATGTCTGAGATAAGAAGATAAAAAGCATGTCATTTGAGACTCACACTAACTCATAGCAGATTAGCCATCTCTCCATGTGGCATTTCCATATCAAAGGTCCCTATGTAAGCCCCTGTTTGCTTCTGTGAAGTATGTTTCTACAATATACAGTACATATTGTATGGTCATTCATTTCCCCATTATATATAGATGATATTAGACGTTATTAGTATTATCAAAGCATAAATCCAGCTAATATAAGACTTGTGGAGGTCATATTGTTGGCAATTGAAAAGTTCTTCAGATCAAGGTCAAATAACACGATGAGACACGAAAAACTGTACTTTAGGGGAATCTATTAGAAAAGGGACAGATACATGACTGTGCGGAAAGACAAGAAATGAATGGCACTCAGTTCTATTTGTGTCTGTGCAAAACACCCTGAGGTCCTCTTATTCACTAAGACATTTATGCAAATGAAGTTGTGGTGCAAGTAAGCACTGCACAAGCAAATAGTCCTGCATCACCAAATGCAAGTGCAAATTACGTGCTTAAGCTTTGAAATTAACCCATCAAGGCCGGCACCCTTCCACCCTAAAGCCCCCTTTATAACTTCATTCATGAAGAGGAGATGTAGATGAAGGGGAGGAAACAGATTTCTTTAATGGCTTGGTTTATGCAAAAAGTGGTACAACTTAACATTAATAGGGTGGTCCTAAAACCCAGGCCCAGATTCACTAAGGGTTTGCGCAGGGAAGATCACTCGCTATATCACCAAAATGACCAAATCAGAATGCCATGGGAGACGGCTTTCAGTGGATTTAAGAGCTGAAATCAATAAGGAATCATAACTTTCACCTGGATTCACCTGGCCAGTGTATTTCAGTAGACCATAAAAAATGTCAATTTCTGTCCATTCTCGTCCTTTAAGTCATTCTTCTTAACGGCATCTGGTTAGTTTTTGATGTTATGGCTCTCAGTGAGATATTGAGAGATGACAGAACGACAGACAAGCTTGGGTAATAGAGAAACATACCCCATACACACATGTAGTCATTATATAAGAGGCGAAACTTCATATTTTATTGAAGCTTCAATATGTAATATTTTAAGCATCGAAATACCTGCTACAGCAATGTCAAAATCAGGTATCTAGGTGAGACAGGATGAATGCAGCTTAGAGGGATATAACGTATCATGGTCAACTTAGAGTAGTACGGTTATTTAGAGTGTATTGTGAAACTTGGCCTGCCGCGGATAGTCATTTTCACGCATCATTAAGGCAAAATGGGATATAACAGCAAACAACAATTTCAAAGAGCACATTATGTTAAATCTTCCAGAGGCGGTGATTTCCCAGAAAGTTACACCCTGCAGCTTCATCGTTTTCTCTCTCTCTGACCTGTCACATGACCTCCACATTACCACAGTGTGTATAACAAGACTGAGGCACATCCAAGATTACCTTATTTGATTCCTGATCTTTGAATGTTGATCTGTTCTTCATAGAATGGTGTCCATAATGAAGACCTTATTCTGCAAGGCACGATGCAGCCGACCCATGTCAAGCTGCTGTTAGGTGTATGTACTGTACCAGGGGAGGACAGGGGGAGGAGAGGAGGATTAAGTAAATAGGTTTATATATGTCAGATGCTCTTGAGGGATTATTATTGTGTAGGCAAATACACAAGGCCTCGTTTATAAAAATGTTCTTTGACTTTATCCTTGACTGATTATTTCAAAGAACAGGATAATAGAAATAATTCTAAGTTACATCCATGTCAGTCGTACCTTAGACAATGATGGAAATTAGTTTTATTTTTTGATATACAGAATATAGAAATAATTTAAACCGCACATTTAAGGACTTACTTGACCTATACGAATGTTTTTTTAATTTTAAAATTTTTATTTTACCTTTATTTTACCAGGAAATAGTCCCATTGAGATTTACATCTCTTTTATAAGGGAGTCCTGGCCAAAATGGCTTATGTGTAATGTGTACAGAATAGACCATGAGTACTTCCTAGATTTCACAAAAGCCCAAGGCTAAGCACTTGGCAGCTCTTCTAAGAGTTGACTCCCAACTGAGTTGGACTGGACATACAAAGCAAATTCTCTTTTGTTTCAGTGAAAGTCAAAATCAAAGCAATGTCATCATCCTTAAGCCCAGTTCAGATGTGTATCAGCAATGTGTCCAGATTTTTGGAATTGACTCTTTTGATGGGATTGTGGAGAAACGGGACATGACAGTTTATTTTGTTACTGACTCCCACAGACTGTATGATGTGGTTAAGAGGCTTCCATACCAGCCAGGCAGCGCCCGGCGGGCTTTATGCCTTTGTTGGCTGGTACTCGTCTCCACTGACAAATGTTCAGGATCCAAATGATCTTGTTGACCCAACTCATCCCCAAGTGCCAGTGTACACTTATTGGATGCGTTTTTGCCCCCCAAATTCTACAGTGCCTTCACTGGCACAGTGGATACTGGGTTGCTACAGTATGCTAAGGAATACAAAAAGAGATGAACGTAGATTCTCAGATATTATGGTATTTTACAAACATGAACTGCATGCAAGTAGAAAAAAAAGGTTATTTCAAGTTAATTTTTGACAATCACATAGGTTGAATAATTAACTGTAACATTAACTAATTGTTGATTTTCCACATCCAAGCATATATGAACATGGAAATTGCAAACCCAGTAGATGGTTTCTGAAGTAAATATGCATAATTTCACTTCCCAGAGAAACTAATAACTGTATCAACCCCCTATACATATATATATATTTCCTCAGAATGTCTAATTATCATGCGATTGGTGTGGAAGATGATTTCTTGGTGGTGGGTAGTCTATTTATACTATAACATAATATTGAGATGTATTTATGAGGCACTTTAAGTTGAACAGTTGCTGAGTTTTTCGTGTCTGGTGTGGCTCCCACGAGGGGACTTGGCTGTTGCTTTGATGTTGAGCAGACAGTTCTTCAAAAGAAAACCTCCTGATAACCCTGTTACTCGCTTTTCACTTCCTTGCTATTGTTTTATGGCACTTTTCCACTGCCATAGTACCTACTCGACTCTACTCTACTTTTAGTACCTGGTACTAGTACCTGGTACTTCGTTCGTTTTCCACTGCAGATAGTACCCCGTCAGTGTAGCTGGTCGTCATAGCGGCGACGCCGTGACGTCACTTCACCGCGACACACACACACGTGAACAATGGAGGCTATACAACTATGAGGATATTGAAGGGATGGTGTTTTTGATTATCGGAATGTAGCACAACCTTCCGCAGGTGCGTACCTTTAAAGAAGCGAGTGGCCATCGCACTGTGGAAGCTTGTGACCGGTGTTGTAAAATTTCTTCAAGTACGTAACTTTCGACACGGAAATGACTTGAATGAATGCGTTCGACGGGACCTACTTTTCAATAAATTGTACGTGATTCATTCAACGTTTTTGTCGTGGTGTATGTTTTCTCAACACAAAGGTTAAGCCAGGATAAGTCGTTGTTTAAGTTGTAACTTGTGTTCTCACGCCAACTTTGTCTGTAGCGCTGTTTTTAGCCAGCGTC
>OMLI01090044.1:0-11800 GCA_900302605.1 Rondeletia loricata | reverse complement strand
ACAGATCGAAGAGGAACACTGGCAGGGGAAATCATTTTACAAAATTTTACTTGTGTGTTGTTCTGTGATTTGTTTCTCAGAATTTATGGTAGGAAAATCAAAAAACCTTCTCACATGACAGCTGTAAAAAGCTGTATGCAAACATTTTTTTATGATAAAATTTTTTTATCTTGATGTTTCATTGTCTTGAAGTTCTAGAATCTAGAACTTCAAGACAATGAAACATCAAGATACATTTTTTTTATCTCTATCTAGAATCTATCTAGAATCTAGATAGAGAGCACAAGCAAAGAAACCAGTGAATATTTGTGGCACAATAATCCCTGTTGCCATAGATTTGACATAGCTTTGGACTCGGCTGTGTTCATATGATGGCGAGGACAAAGATTTGACCTCTGAGTGCCCCGCTTGAATACACAGACACACGGACTACTATTGGACCAGCAGTTCCTATTGACACATGTCGCTTATTTGCTCTATCATTTGGTTTTGATCACTGTGCAACCATCTTATTGGACCTTTTAACAAGCCTCTTTAGAGGAGTTCAAACTAGTTTCACAACAGAGAAGACTGGATCAGTCGGTGAGTTACGGCCCTTATCAAGAAAGAATTTTTACTGGTTGGCAGGTGGTCTTTTTATGTTAATTCATTCCAGGGGAGTCACAAAGAGTGGACATGATGCAGTGGGTTCATTGTGAAACATCAGCTTCACCTGATGGACTTGCACTGCAGCAAGTATGGCAGTCTTACACCATTTGATCAATGAGTATCTAATGTATTAAGAGATATTGTGACACTCCATCCTCCTGATACTTTCAACGCACTTCTTAAATTTCCCTTTTCCGCCTTACATGGATATAAATGAATAGCGAATGATGAATGAACTTTTAGATCAGCTGGGACTGGGTTGGTGGAGCACTGGCACGTTACCATTAATTATAAAGGTAAAGGACATTGATCTTTGTCCCCAGACCCAAACTGGTTATTTTCCTCTCAAACTGACCCAAATATATTTATTCCCTGTAGGGCCTTTTTGATTTGGGGTGTTGGCAAAGTTATAATTTGGCAGACAGACTGCATTCTCTGATCCCTGCAGATAGAGTCGACTGGCACAACATCAAGTCAGGTGAAACAGTAACACAGCCTGGCTATTCTTCACTGGCCCTGGTTGGGCTGGGAACCTACACTCTTCTCTCCCCTGCTGCTTCTGATAGAAAATCCTACAGTCATAATATTAAGAGACTGATACGTTTTTTGCACCAACTATAAGAAAAACATTTTACTCAGTTGGCAAGCTATTCATTTGAAACAATGAAAAGAACAAAATAAGTTTGCTTTTTCTCATCATCTGCTCAACAATCTGACCTGGCTGATATGAAATTCTTTGGACGAGACAGTTTAGAGACTATACTATATTTTTCATCATTTATTGTCCATTAAACATTTCACGTTATGAATCCATAATGAGTCACAAAATTACGCAGTACTTTCTGTCTCGTACTGTCCTGGTTGCGAAGAGCTGTGTGGAACCGTGGCTGAAATGATAAACCACTTGTGGGCAGGCCCCAGTACAGCTCTTATTAAAGACCTCATTGTTGACTGTTTGTTCCAGGTCATTTTGTTTCACTACACTTGAAAGGGACGGTAAACCCTGTAAGAAGAGGGAGACCCGGCCTCCGCTTCAGCGTGAATACAGCCCCTTCACTTAGCATGAATAAGGGGATGGCTCTCTGTTTCTAGGTCACTGTGTGTCCCTGAAATGCACACCTCACCATACAGGGGGAGGGAGGGACACAAACAGGGCCCAACTTTCTGGCAATATCAAATTTGAACTTCGCAGGTCTCGCATCGCCATTGAATTCTTCATTCTTTGTCTTTGCTAGGGGGCTTAAAGTACCAATAGAGGCGCCATGGCTGATGCTGACCAAGACGAGAGAGAGAGACAGTTAAAATCCTTGATCTTATAGGGATCCTGGTGGCTGAGCAGATCTGGCTCCTAATCTTTGTTGCATATCTTCCACTCTCTCCCCAATCTTTTCTGTCTGTCTCCACTCTATTCTGTCTAATCAAATAGAAATGTCATAAAAATAATGAAACACAAACCTTGATCTTTCACTTGAAAGCCTTTCAGGTAACCAGAAGCCTTGATCTGTCACTTTCAGGCCCGTCTGCCTCCATCCAAAATTATAGTACTGGGCAAAACTGAGGGTGGCTTGAGGATTGATGCACATCAGAGATAACTGGAGCTGGAGAAACAGATCTTGGCGTCTGGAGGGTGTTCGGGGAAATGCTGCCGGGGCAAAGACTTCAGCTGTGTGACCACTGACTGGAGGATGGACCGTGTCTACGGGACGTGCTACTGTGACGAGGGCTGCGTCAGGACCAAGGACTGCTGCTTTGACTACTTCACAGAGTGCCCAGGTGAGTCTGACAGAGTCGCAAGAGGAAGCACAGTATAGTTTGTTTTCCTGTGAAACACCAAACCATATCATGCCAGTATGAGATAACCTGTAGTATGAGATAACCTGAACTCATACGTGAAGATAGATTATCTTGTGGATCTGCTCATCAGGTACAGAAGATAAAGATAGATGGTAAAGACAGATCATTTTCTATACCTGCTCATGATGTTTTCATCATCACATAGCTCTGATAACACAGGGCTGACAGGGGAGGATGTGTTCCAAAGGTCTACTGTAATTCTTTGTAAGCCTTTGATACTTGTTGATGGCATGCCAAGTGAAATGTGAAGGAGTTTGTGAAAATATTGGATCAACATAAAGGCCAATCTGGATGGTTTAAAGAAAGGTGTAAGACGTAAAGGACATTCTTCTTTGCATGGATTTCAGAGGGGTCATAGACTTCTATCATGCCTTATCCATATCCTTATCTTTCTCTTTCAAATAAACCTTCAACCTTTGGATGAGATGTGAATTTTATCACACATGACGCATATCTTTCTCTTTAACATAAACCTCCACCTGGTATTGTATGTATTCCTTTGTGTGGCACAAATAAATAAACTCCTCGCCAATTAATTACATTTTTGTTGTTGTCATTTTTAACATTTTCTCTCGAGGGCCACCACATCCTCCTTTCCTTTTCTTGGTGTGTTTGTATGCCAGTTTGTAGACTGTAATTCATCATCCACTGCCCAAGGCCATGTCTGTGGCTGCGCTCACCGCAGCTGTGGCATCTGGCTTCGTACCCTGTGCCAATTATCCCTTGCAATACACACTCACATAGCAGGAGGTGAATCTTTGCTGTTTTGAGGTTTGTTTCATATCCTTAATCACTCACATGAATGATGGTGTAATATGTATCGTAACATAATCATGACTCCTTGCCTGTTTGTTCAATTATTTGCACTGTGATGACAGGGATACAGCTGCCTACTGTGCAGCAGACGGCATTCCTTGAGCTTTGAGGAAACCTTCTAATAGTTGCCACGAAAGAAACAGTTAAACGAGCTAAACTAACAAGGTTAATCACTATGCAAATGTAACCAATTAATACAAACAATGAAATAAGAGTAAAGATTAGAACTGCTACATCTTCAAATCATTTGGGTCAGTTCTCATTTCCCTCAAAACAAAAAGACAATTGGCTATGAGTGCCCTCTTTGTCAAATACAATGAACAAGACTATTCAGTGACATGAACTGTCCTCTATATTGCAACAAAACAATGTACTACGTGGGAAAGTGGCACATTCTGAGATCTGGAGGCATAGTTTTGTATCTGTGTCGCAGACATGGAATGCAGATTACGTTTCATTGTAACCATTCGGGCACGCTATCTGAAATATACGTTGCAAACAGAGGGTGAAGCTTCCCTCGTCGGTCTGTGTCGCACTAGAGGCTTAGAGGACAGAACTATTGTTTCATAGAAGTAAAGCAAACAACAGTACACAGGCTAAGCCAAAAATATATTTATTTCATTTCAGGAAGACATTAAACAAGGCACAATAATGGTTTTGCTAAATCATTTGTTTAATTCTAATCAAACATTGTTATTTAGGTTTACTCAGCAAACGAACGCGTAAACATAACAGCAATATTCGCAACACTTTCCTGTTGTAATGAGATGCAAGCCACACAAGTGCTGCAGTAAGCCTATTGACAGCATCTGCAACATGTTAATGATACAGCAAGAAATATGGTAGAATTACATAACAGCCATTACAAGCCATGAGAAAAAATATAAAAATGATCTTTTCAGGCAGATGTTAAGTGGGACAATACTAACAGCTGTGAGATTATTATTTAATAATGCTCATCATCAGCATTTATTATTGTGACAAGGACGAACTTTGCCACAGTAAACACTTTGGTAATGTCAAACTGATACTACTCTACACATCACAGGTCATTTCAATATACATGTCTGACATTTGAGAAGCACAGGTCAGGAATCCCAAAATGTGAAGACCAGCCATGCTGAGCAGCAAACTAGTATCACAGAGGAAAAACAAGCGGTTAGAACAAGCCACTGAAACGAACATGGTGCCCTAAATGGTTTACTTTGTTCAGATGACCTTGGCACTGCGTGTAAGGTTGTGATCCTTGACCCCTGTGATTTGCAAAACTGTTGTCAGGAAGGATGTTTTCTAGTTTTTCTCATCTTCTTGAGTTTCTCCTCTCTTACCGTTTCGCCCTCCAAAGAGGACAGTTCAGATATCCTGTGGATAAAAGAGTGAGAGGCTCCAACCATAGGATCTGGATAGGAGTGGCCTGTATTGCAAGAGCAAGCGAGAGAGGGGGAAAGAGAGAGAGCAAGAGTGATATTAGGACAAGATCTATAATACAATACCTTCACATATACACTGACTGTACAAAATATTAGGGACATCTTCCTGATATCGAGTCGCAGCCCCTTTTGCACAATCCACATCTCAAATGTCTCAAAGCTTCAAAATCCTTTTCTAACTCGTCTGCTTCTCTTTCTCTACATCTCCTCCTTTGTGACTGGTGTAGATTTAAAAAGGGAAATCAATAAGCGATAATGGCTTTTACCTGGATCCACCTCATCAGTGTATGTCATGAAAATAATGTGTGTTTTGTATTTTGTACGTTCAGTGTATAATAAAATAGTACAATAAAACACAGTAAATCTGAATGGGTAGAAATGCAGCACAAGTGAGGTGGTTAAAACAAACAAGCTATAACTATTTGCAAATACTAAATAACAGCGGTCTTCCCACCAAAACAAACGCTGAATGCACCAGGGTTCAGCTGAGCTAAGAAGCCAGGAAGCCTATAGCTTTGGAAGCATAACCATTGACCGAGGCCACGGATCAGAATGAGTTCAAAACTGGAGCAAACAGCTGAAATAAGACAGAGATTATGACAAGGTGTGAGGAGAATCCCTCACTCCACTTGACAACACTGAACACTCCCTTTCTCCGTTAAGCCCCTTTGTCCCACTTTGTTGTAGACCAGAACACGTCAAGGGGCTGAAGAACTGACAATAATGAGGCGCGGGACCTACGGTGCTTGTTTGAAGAAGGAACATCCATAAAAATTGACATGTTTTCTTGCCATAAATCAATGTCATATCACCTGTACAGGTTGAAGGTTGGATGCTCCTTGTCACTTGGTACAGAGACAGAGTGCTCTGACCTGACATGTTAAGACCACAACAAATACCAGAGGATGGAAGGACCGTGTACTTATGAAAGCAGTGGGTTCAGAGTCATAACATTAAATCGACTTACTCTTCGGATTGTCTCTAATAGTGAATAGGTTGCAGGTTGGATAATTCACCTTAGGCCTGCAGAAGAGAGGGACAGCAGAAGAGGCATAGGTATTGAGCAATAATTGAGGGGACCATTGATTGGTTTGGTCTGGTCTGGTTTGGTTTAGTTTGAATAGCCAAAAATACCTGTTGAACTTGCAGTTATCAACGGAGAGGGTGTTTCTCCCATTGAGGACTAAAGCAGGAGGAAAGAGAAGGGCTGGACTTGTATTCAGGTCATATCTGCCAGGGGAGCTGGAAGGCAAAGTTGAGGAGATTATGAACATGATAAAACAGAACTTTGCCAGAATAGCAAAACACTAATAATTATCCCCTGATAATTATGTGTGATTAAATATGAATACTGCTGTTTCCTCTCTCTTGCTCTCTAATCGTCATCTATTGGACATTGACACAATCTAATTGCTGTAATCTGCAACAGTGCTGCTGTCTCCAGAAATGTGCTATGGACAGTGCAGCTAGAACCACTGGACTCAAAACAGTGATATTGGCTGCTTACCCCAGGGTGAAGGGTCGAACTGCATGGCTGTGGGAAAGCTCCGTGGGGAGGCTGAAGTGATGCAGGTTGCCAGGTCTGTGCACACGATAGTCTCTTGGCAGTGGAGGAATCACAGTTCTGGTCCTCTCTAACCTCTCATCTGGAACCAATGACAATTAACCATTAAAAAACCTGACACAAATAATACAATAAATTAATAACGGAACAGTGCATATCCAGTGCTTTCATGGTCATATCAGTTTTATATTTGCAACGTTACAGTTACAGTTTCGGGTCTTTACATTCTCAGAGTACAGTATTCTGCTCTAGTACTGCATTTGAATTTCCACTGCAAAATCATTAGACCTGGAAGTTGTTCTCATGTTACACTGTAGCAACATAACTAGACCTACAACTTTTACAGAAATAATGGGACCACAACGTTCATTATAAATGATGACGACTCCACCTACTGGCTGTTGTACTTGGTTACAATCCAGGTACAAATCCATTATATGTGTGCCTCCACTTTCAAAAGTAAAACATTTTGGGTATATTTTAGGTGCGGTATGTTCTTGAAGAGTTTGACCGGTTGATGAAAAATGAGCTTTTGAAAACTTTCCTAGCCCATCATTACTCAAAACGACATGTCTGTTTTAGTCCAGGGTCTACAAGCACTGAAAATATAAACAAAACTCGCAGCCTTGGAATATTTGTGATACTCATGTTTAGCGACAACATACTGTCGGTCCTTATATCAAAAGAAAACAATAAATTTCAGTGAGAAAAAAACATCAGTCCCATAAATCACCTCAGCTGGTGGGGTGCCATTTGCAGGGCCAACCTGCAGATTGGGCTGTTAAAGAGTAATGATGGAACGATGATGATAAATACCTCTGAACTCATATTCTGTCACTCTTACATTTCTTATCAAACAGGAAGTGCCTCCCACAGATGTCCCTCTCTGGGTGGTTGTTCTCTGCCTCCAGTCTGTCATCTTTGGCTAAATTAGGGGACCTTAAGCGAGCATGGATTGGAGAGAAAAGCCTTTCAGACATCAGTTTAACAGCACTTTCGTTTCATAAAGGGGAATGCCACTCAGAATAACAATTGATGTATGATTTGTACGGTCTAGGACTGTCCATCATAGCTGTGAACAAACTCCTCCCAAAGCCAGAAGCCAGGGAACTGGGACTCAAACCTGTGATGCCATAAGTTTGTCTCTCTTTTTTTGTTTTTTTCTGGGTCAAGGAGAGTTGCTCACCTTTAGTATGGGAATAACATGAATTAAATCACATCATTAATTCTTAAAACGCGTGGTATACCCCTTTAAGCGTATATTTAAATGTTGCTATGTGTCTCTTACCCTATTAAAAAGCTGCCCAGCAACGAGTTTCCATCCCTCGACCCTGCGACAGAGACAAAAGCTTTTCAGAGTCGACTGTAGATTAGCTGCGTCTGAATGAATATGACCAACACGTGTTTTAAATGATGCCCGAGCACGTCTACTCACTGCCCAATGGGTGAACCGCCGGGAATGTCCTCCTCAGGTGGTGAATATTGTGTTTGACAGCTGCTCGTCCTCCTCCTCCATCTGCTCTCATACCGGAAGTCCTGTTGATGGGATAACCAGCCGCATCAGGGCCGCGCGCGCTGCAACTTGAGCCTCCCTCGGATATTAAAGCCTTTGCGGTAGGCAGCGATACTTGAAAATGGAGGGTCATCATGTGGGGGGCTGCCGTAGGAAAACACCACCATCCAGTACTGACGACAACACTTTAGACATCACCTAGTTAGCAAAATATAACAACTGGCCATTATAACCGAGCAAATTCGTGCAATTTAGTACTAGTAGCCATCCCTGAGCAGCAGTGGCTTCCCGGCAGCTCGAGGTGGGAGACGCTAGTGAGTCACCGCGTTACCATGGCTACAGAAGGTACACTGGATTTCATTTACATTCTATTTTCCAACAACCACTGTTGGGATGGTTACTCAAAAAAAAGTATACATCTATTATTCATTCCAGAAGTAACGGTGAGTGTGCTTGCAAGTCACACTATATATTCTGTTATTTACTTCTTTATATCTTTATTCTTCCGCCAAAACCATTAAAACCCTCGCCCTTCCCATATTTTAAAGAGAGAGAGAGCGCGCGCAAGACAAGAGAGAGACAGACAGAGACAGACAGACAAGAGAGAGACAGAGAAGAAGAGAGACAGACAGACAGAAGAAGAGACAGACAGACAGAGAAGAGAGAGAGACAGACAGAGAAGAAGAGAGAGACCGACAGAGAAGAAGAGAGAGAGACAGACAGACATCTGTCATGGTATACTGGCCCCTCATACACACACAGGCACACAGACACTAGGTCTCTCTCTCGCCCTCTCTCTCTGTCTTCAAAACATTGGAAGGGCGAGAGAGAGACACAGACAGGCAGACAGTAGAAAGGAGAGACAGACAGACAGTAGAAACGAGAGACAGACAGTAGAAAGGAGAGACAAAGGAGACAGAGAAAGACAGTAGAAAGGAGACAGACACAGTAGAAAGGAGACAGATACAGTACAAAGGAGAGAAGCAGACAGACAGTAGAAATTAGAGACAGAAAGTAGAAAGGAGACAGACAGTAGAAAGGAGAGACAGACAGACAGTAGAAAGGAGACAGACAGAAGGAGACAGACAGTAGAAAGGAGAGACAGACAGTAGAAAGGAGACAGACAGAAGAAAGGAGAGACAGACAATAGAAAGGAGAGACAGACAGAATATAAGCATTTTTTCTGCTCTTCACAGATTACAATCACACTACACAGAATTATCTACAACTTATCTGCTCTGCAAATATGGGGGATCAAGAAGACAGACACAGACAGTATAAAGGAGACAGACAGACAGCAGACAGTAGAAGGGAGAGACAGACAGATGAAGGGTGTAGAAGGGAGACAGACAGACAGAAGGAGGGAGTAGAAGGGAGAGACAGACAGACGGAAGGAGTAGCAGGGAGAGACACAGACGAAGAGTAGAAGGGAGACAAAGGGAGTAGAAAGAGACACAGACGGACGAATGGAGAGACAGATGAAGGGAGTAGAAGGGAGACAGAGACAGAAGAAGGGAGAGAGAGACAGACAGACAAACAAACTGCTTAAGCATTTACACTTTCAAATTAATTCAACTGTCTACCTTTTCAAACTGAAGCAAGCACACATTTTCTTCAGAAAATGTAACCTTTTCTAGTTCCTATTACTCTCTGGGAGCAGTAATTCGTTACTTTTCTGTTATACCCCCCAAATTGGCCATTGTATCCTCTATATTAACAGTCAAACATCAGGAGAATTCAACTACCTCTCCTCCATTGATGTCCAATGTTATTAGTCAAGCCCCGGAGAGGAAACCGAGTCCATTTAATTGTAATGACCCTGTGTCTGTCTGTCTGTGTGTCTGTCCGCGGCCATAACTCAGTAACCAGTGGACCGATTGTTATGAAACTTCACATGGTGATGCCTTATGTCCCGCACCTTTTCAGAATTTTAGGTCAAAGGTCAAGGTCACCGAAAGGTCAAATCAAGTCGTAGAGTTGGGACCGGTGAACACTGATGCGGGCAGGCTTGACTTGCAATCTCTGACTGCTCGTCATCGTTTTGCCTTTGGAGATCATGGAAGCGGTGCCAACAACTCATGGTAAAATCATTTGTTTAATAATTTAGTGTTTCCATTTCACTTTTAGTTCTCACAGCTGCAAACAGTAGCTATCTAGCGTAGTTATTATTGCTACAGAATGTGTAATGAAGGCCTACATACATTATACACCTTATACCAATAAAAGTAAAACTCTGCCGCACAAACTGTACTCCAATTGATTTCTAAAATACACCAAAAATTACTTTTGTTACAGGGTCCATGTTGATACTTCAGACCAAAAGCACAAGTCGTATTTATGACTAACCAACTTGGAAGTAGGAGTTTGAGCACTTGTAGTATATAGTCTGAGGAATATTGTAGAGCAGGAATGGGCAGTCATGTGCCATGGAGGGCAGTCTGCAGGTTTTCACTCCACCAGCTGATTTCACACATTCAACTAGAGATCGGAGGCGACCAATTAGTGAAATCAGCTGTAGTGATTGGTTCGAAGGTAAATTAGCATTCTCTTGCCACATGATTGACACCATTGCTTTATACCAAGTCAAAGAGGTATGTGTACACCGACATGGCACTTTTCTCCGCTAGATGGCACAATCACACATTCAGTGACAAAGCAAACACAAAGTTCTTTTTAAGTTTTTATTGTACATTTTGAATCCCGTCAAAACCTGAAACAGGGAAACAAATCAAAAACATAGTTAGAAACAAAACATGGTTTTATAGGCCAAGTTAAATCAATGATTAAGTCAACCAAACTCTGTAGCTGTTAAATGCAAATTATAATTAATGACTTACAAATTGTTTTGACAGATTGTCAAACCCACATTAAAATGTGCCCTATAAGGAATAGAAAAAATGCTTGCCTTCAGAGAGGCAAAAGCTTGGCTAGCATACAAAGACTGATGATATGATTACACCCAAAATGGGCATCACTTATTAGTCCAATCTAAGAACACAATTTGGCATCTGTAGGTGGCAGAGCTTTTTAGGTTATAGCGACAATCAACAGGATCTTAGACAAGTTTAGCTTTCTACCCTAACACTAGCAGCATATCTTCAACTCATGGATATAAATTCACCACCGTATTATTCAAAAAGTGTCAAATCTGCCTTTCAAATTGTTGCTTGAGTGAAGTTAAATCTGCATTATCCAACACTCATTACTTGTCCACTGTCCCTCCGCCTCCTAAGAAAATAAAGCATCTCTTATGGATGATTTGAGACTCAATGACTAAGATGTGGTTTCAGACATAATTGGCTTATTTTTCAGCTTTGTCACCATAGTCGATAAGATGGGGAAAAAAGAATCAGCATCATTAACCACATCTAATGAGCCATCATAGGACCTAGTGTTGCTTGTCTGATCAAGTTTCTCTAACAAGAACTGCAAACGGTCCAATTTTTCTGAAACGCTCTTAAAGTTTCATCTAATCTAGGAGGGACCAGGGCCAGTATTCAAAAAGAATCCTAAGGCTAAGAGTTGGTCCTAACTCGCCGATTTAGGAGTAACTCGTAAGAAAAATGGGCGTGTCACTCCTAACTTTAGGAGTCCTAGGTTTTTGGGATAAAAGCTATTCACAAAGAATCTTAAGGCTAAGAGTTACTCCTAACTCGCCAAGTTAGGAGTAACTCCTAAAAATAATGGGCGTGTCACTCCTAACGTTAGGAGTCCTAGGTTTTTAGGATAAAAGCAATTCACAAAGGGTCTGAGAGCTGAAAACAGCTCCTAACTCCAGGAGAAGTTAGGAGTAGTCCAGAGGACTCCTAAGTCTCTTAAGACAAACTCGCAGCGATCCGGAAACGGCTGCTGCGGCAATCCTCGTCGCGATCGCGTCAATACTTTGTAGATATTGAATGATACAGATCATAAAAATGTACCGCCTCAATCGCGAGGGTATTGGTTAGGTGAAGTTAGAAAGATATCCACAGATTC